>JAGDQP010024138.1:0-28297 GCA_022664845.1 Lepisma saccharinum | reverse complement strand
AGCTGCTGTGAATAAAAGACAGTGGCGATCACAGTGAGAGCTTCGGACCTCCTCTCCCAACCCGTCTGGTCAGCGTGGGAGCAGTAGACCAACTCCTCCCTTCGGGGAGAGGCCTCATCCACTAGTGGATTAAATATGGCTGTGATTTATTTATTACTTTTTATCAATTCGTGTTACTGAGAAACAGGCCTGTAAATACGAAAGTTCTAAAGTTATTTTCATGAATTTTTCTACAGTTGCTTACACGACCCTAAGTTTTGATACTGAGAATAATGTTCCTAAACTACATTTCTCTTTTCGGGAATTCAAACTCAAAAGTGAATCTCGCTTATGGGAAGAACAATGTTAATTCAGAAGACCACTTTTCCGTGTCTAATTTTGTTAATTAGTACCAACACATTAAGACAGACACTGATTTCTGTCTATAAAATATTGTAGCATCGCTCAATCTCGATCTTGTTCACTTTTCAGTTTGGACTACAAAAAGGAGGTTAATTTTTTTTTGTAAAAGTATTTTCACCGTGTTAAAAGGGGTTTTTGTGAGCAATTGTAGCAAAATTCATGGAAATATCTGGAAAGCTTTCGCTTTTATCGGTCTGTTAATCAGTTACACGAATCAATAAAGGAAAAGCTATCCCCTGTGCGATACACACGCGTCGTGAACAGCACATGGGGGATGTGGGGGTAGAACTCCATATCTCGACCTACTGTACGAAGTGAGGTGGAGTGGTCAGTGCCACGCTCGACCGCCTTTACCTTTCAAGGTGCCCAGGAGTACCAAAACACTCTGGTACTCAGTTTGATACGAGGCTGAGTGCACCGCAGAGCGTCCAGCATGGGAAGGATGGGTGCCTAACTTGTGACTGAAAATGTATCACAAAAATTGAACAGGATATTTTGAAACTGGTTAAATCAAAATAGGCTCAGATTGCGCGCTATCATGCTTACAATACAAACTGTCAAAAGTTAAAATTTGTGTTACGTTCAACTTGTCATATTGCACGAAGTGTATTAGAACTTTTAATTGAAGTTTTAACTTCTCAATTTGCTAACGACAATTTTGTTTTGGTAATGTTAGATTCGTTCAGGCTAATTCACGTTAAAATAAACGACAATAAGTGATCGTATTTTAATATGGCAATACTTACCCTAAACTGGATTTGTTCCTAAAACTGCCATAATATATTCATTTCATAATTCGAAATGACAAAAAGGACACGCATACAAATGTATTTACTTAGCACACAATACATACAGACAAAATGTAACACGTAGACTCAGTGTTACAGTTTTCTCGCATTTGAACTTGGTTATTCATAAGTGTTAAGATCGTTGGCAAAATGGAGTAGGGGAAACGCGCTGGGCATTTTAGTATAAAAAAAAACCAACATGGTTTCAAATTCTGTTCACGCTAAAGATTTTTTTACAAAGCAATCGTGAATAATCTAATCATTACTTCTCATACAAAACGGAGAATATTTCCGACTCTGGGATGAAGCACCTGAGTCACTAAAGAGAGAAAGACGATTTACGAATGTTGGTTGGAAAAGTCCAAATAAAGTCCCAGGGGGTTAGGAACACGTCATTGATAAGAAATATGCACTTTTCCTGTTATCCTTAGAAAGAAACACTATAACACATGTTATTTACATCGTGACTAGAGATTCAGCCGTGGAGTATCGCTAGCGTGCTGGACTTCTAATTTGAAAACCTGGGTTCGGTTCCCCACCAGCCAGTTTCTTTTTCGCATACATTGAAGTATTCAAACAGAGATTTATCTTCGGGTTGTGGAGAACAAAGTATCACTGGTCATAATCCGAGCAAACAGTGTGTGTGCTATTTGGCATAATTACAATCTAGTTTTCATGTTTTTCATTGGTCTTTCTCTCTTCCTCTCTTTCTTGATGTATTGTTATCGTGTCTTCGCTACGTCTTCTTCTTCTCTCTATCTTTATTTTTTCTCTTACTTTACACAAACTCTCTCTTTTTGTGCTTGTTCCAGAGCCAATTCCGGGCCACTTTTGATGACCCTTTGATAGGGTCTGACCCAAACATAAGTGACCCCGTAAACCGATTGACCCGGTCTGGAAAATCTATGAACTGGGAATTTCGGAGATTACAAAGTATTCCGAACCAGTATGTTTAATAAGCCTCACCGAATTTGCAAATTAGCCTCGCGCAAACAAAGAATGTTTGTTACACTTTTGACATTATCCTAGATGTGTCTCAAAACTCTGGAGTTTCACTGGAATCATGAGTATTTAATCTGACCACCAAGTTTGCTCTCCATTGTGAAAGTGACTTAATGAATGTTTGAAGCACCCTTTATATATTGGAATAACCCTTAAAAATATAAAATCCAAAAGTTACTTCTCTCTTGCTGTTAGATTTGATTTGTGGGAACTGAACTTTTTACTGTAGGAACTGAACTTAATATTTTAACTACGTTTAAATTCCAAATTTTTATATGTACTTCTTCTTCTTCTACCTCCCCTTTTCTCTCTCTCTCTCTCTCTCTCTCTCTCTCTCTCTCTCTCTCATTTCTCTGCATCTGTCTAACAGATATACGATCGGTTTCAATGTTTCATTGTATGTGTTAAAATTTCTCCCTCCATCAACTTATGTATATTGATTCGTCTCGCCTCTATTCTTTCATTTTATCAATACCAATACATATCTATTTTGAAAACAAAACGTGCTCATGATGTTTGCTGATTTCAGTATGGGCGAGACGAAGGAAGGAGAAAGAGGGGGTCTGCTTACCAGACACGATTATGGGATAAAAAGGTGCCACTTGGCCGGCATTAGTTGTCGCAATCTTTTTTATGCGCAGTGGGAAAGCACTGGGAAAACCTAAGTCAGGACAGTCAGCCGTTGGTACCGAACCGAGGACCTCCGGAGAACGAAACGAACGTTTTACCAAGTAAGGTACGGCGCTCGGAAGAAAGCATACTCGTTTCGATGTTTATCACATGCACGCACACACAATATCGTACTCACGCACACACAAAATAACGTAAATAACAAAATAATATCAGAAATTATAAAGGATAAATATCGTGCCCTATTTTTCAGAACTGATAGAAACAGACCTTTTCTCTTGTCTTTCATGCATAACGTTAGTGTTCTATGGAATTCATTAAGAAAGAAATAAGAAAGAAACCATAGGTTTTAAGTTCATTTTTTATTCTCCATGTTCGGTAAGGATCTTTTCTATTGGACAATTTGAATTAAACTTTTCAATACACTTCAACTAGTGGCCCACCTAAAATAAAAATGGTGTTAGGTTTCCTGTTTTGGTATTTGAAATACGACTTGCTTACGTTTTTTTATTATTTGCTACACACTACAAGAAATCATGAAAATCTTTCCAGAACCCAGGACATGTGATAATGTTTCCTCTTAAAGAAAAGAAAATTCCAACCCTTGCTCGTTCACGCACACATTCTCAGAATCACACACCGCCCACTCTACGTTAGTTGGGTGGCCTATCTTGTAGGCTTAGAGAAAAATCGTGTATAACAAAGTCATGTGAACATTATTTTGGCCATGATAGTACAGTCGCTAATAGTTTGTACCTTTCAGTACGAGAGCACTGAATTCTTCATTATCAGGGAATATAGTGATCATATTAATAATTTGAGGAATCTTTTAGATTTCGTAAATTATAAATTGTTATGAATAGAAAGCTTTGATTTGGATTACAAAAATTATTATTAGTTGTCCTACATTAAAACTGATGATATAAAATTTTAAAATATATCCTAAAGAGTTTTTCACTAATAGAGCTACATCCGAGTTGCTCTACATTAAAGAAGTAAACCTATTTTATGTTGTTTCTATTGTCGCCAATGTCTAGGAGTCTTCAGTGAGGGTATGACAGGAAAGCAAACTAAAAATATTTTACAATAGAACATCTACCTTGCTTGGAAGAGATTGTATTGTAAAAATTGAACAATACTTGTCGGGGCGTTATTATAATTTCTCTGAAAACAAATGCTATCGATGAAAGCATTCTCTCAATTCAGATGTTTAGTTACAACACGTGGAATGTGACGCACAAAAAGACGAAACAATTAAAATTAGGATAGGGAATATGATTGATTGTAAAGCTAAGAAACAGAAGAAATAAATTGATGAGAAAAATCGAAGTAGAGATGAGCTTGGAGGATAAAAGACAGACAAACTTTGTTTTAGAATAGAAGTCAATGGATGAAAAGATGAACAAGGAAGATATTTAAAGATAGAAGCAGACATCAAATAGCAAGATTTCCTAGAGCAAGGAAACGTGTAGGAGAACAACTGGAAGCAAATTAGTTAACCGTTGCGAAGTAGTGTGTTAATCATAGTTGACAATGAAGGGAAAAGAAACTCAATATATAAAATATGCTGATTAAATTAAAATGATGAAGTGCAACTGAATGAAATTTAAGTAATAGAGTAAAATATGATAGAAACAAATTAGCTTGTGTATTTATGAATAGAACTATACAATATAGTTAAATTAATTGATGAAAGCTAATGGAAGCTTTAACAGAACAATGTTGCAAAATATATTAATATGGCAGATACTGAAGTATCTAACAGAGCTAAGCTATTCAGTTGAGTTATTAGATTCAAGAACAGAGATAATAAGCTTTGAACCAATTAGTGATGTGGTTGTGTTGACGTCAACATTTTCTCTTTGTTTGCGACCCCATTAAAAATTCAAGCTGTTTTTATTTCTCCATAATTGGGTATTTTGTTTCGAAAGTTTTCTAGTGTTGAAATATGAGTATAAACATGCAAGAATTTCCTTCATTCTTTTCAGAGAGAGAGAGAGAGAGAGAGAGAGGAATAGAAAAATTCTGAAAAGACACGCAGCCACCATGCCAGTGATATTCATTCAGCCATACACCCCTATCTAGCTTCCTTCCCTACATTCAACACGCTAACACACACAGAAAGAGAGAGAGAGAGAGAGAGAGAGAGAGAGAGAGAGAAAATAGATTAAGAAGATAGGTTACAAAGTTTTTTAGGTTGAGCTTACTCTTCATTTTGTCAGGAAAAGCACATGAAAAAATTGTCAGCAGTATCTGTAGAGGAGATAACGAACTGCAATTTGGTGACATCTGAGGATCTCAAAAAGAAAAGAATTGAAGTATCAAAAGGGTTCAAAGTTTTAATGATGCTTTAGTTCTGGGTACAATTTTAATCTTTCCATATTAATAGTTTTACAGCTTAGACCTTCATGAGGTTTCGCACGAAATAAGAATATACTGTAGAATGTGATATATTTTGTGTCAAATATAAAAGATTATATTAACTCGAATATTTCACAGAATTTCTCTTACGTCCATTTGTGTAAAGATCCCTTATTTCAATTGTACTGAAAATTTGACAAAATTACGTTGCTGAAGGAACACGCTTTAATTATTGCAATGATTACATTTGTTCCATACGTGGTAGTGAAGAAAATTTATAGTTGATATTTACCAAAAAAAAGTAATAATTCTCGAGTTTCAACACGAACGTAGTGAATAAGTATTAATTGTTATTCTTTTTGTGTGTTTGTTCTTGTTTACTTCTGTATTCTTCATATTTTTAAATTGTGATAAAGTAACTAACTTTATAAATATGTTTATTCAATTTTTAAGCTCTTTTGTTTAAACCGGTGTAGCGAGGGATTTGTTTTCGAAAAAAATATACTTTTATGAAGGTGTTACCGGCAATTATCAGTTAAAAATTGTTTGTATCTGGTGGCTCATTAGATTTGACAAGTGAAAGACAGGTACGCTCGCCGCGGGGGAGGGCAGCGCTAGGAGAAGAAAGTGAATTTTTAATAGTGACCCCTGATTGGTGGAAAGAAAAGGGGATCTCCTTTCTTTATTAATTAAGTAATTTTTATCAGTGATAGAGCGTTGTCGTAGCATTTGGGAAGTCGTGGGCTCAATCCCAGCGGCATCCTGACTGAAGTTTTTCTATGTTTTTTCCTCAGTCACACCAGGCAAATGTTGGGATGGCACTTTCAATATGGACCCTGAGTGACACCTTCCTGAATTCCTTCCCGTCCCCTATCCTTCCTTCCCAGCCTGAACCTTAGATGCCTAAAGACCATAAATACAATTAAATTAAATTCAACTAATTATGTATGCAATATGAGAGAAAGAAAATCAAACTAGCTTTTCGTTTGTTGACTACTAGGAATGGATGTTATCTTCATGCATGATAATGTAGGACCTTTTTTTATACAAACTGAACATTAAAATATGTCAGGAGAACACGTTATATGCAGAATAAAAGACTCTGCACTGAAGAATATCAACACCAAAAATACTAAATCGCAAAACAAAGTGGCTACAATGTTAGAAATGTAATGAATTTATACAGGCTTTAAATTGAACTTCAAATTTTAACAGTTTTTTTCCTCAAAAGTATCTGAAGTAGATATAGCACATTCTGGTTCCAAGGTGAAGAAATGGAGCTATTCTATTAAGAAATAACTTTTATTGATATTGTTGGAAATCATTTTATAAAATATTGTGAATCCGTATAATATGTTACTAACTGAAACTTATTTCATACTTAGCATTTGCGTACACCAAATGCTAATAATGGATGCGATTTTAATTGAGTTTATAAAATGTTTTATTGAAACCATTACATAATAGTATGTGCATCAATATGTTAGTTTCCTTTTATTCAAATGCTTTTCCAGGTTATTGTGAGTTTTGATAAATGAAAGATAAACCTCGGTCACTGCACGATTTAAAGCATTTTACATTACATATGGAGAACAATAACAATATGTAATACTGAGTGCAAATCTGGTAGCCACAGAAGAGGATTACAAGAACGTAATAATCTGAAAACAGATCACTCAAAAAATTTCAATAGCGTCCTTTGGAGGTAGAAATATTTGGTAATGTTCATCAGGCCTGTTTACCCTTGTGTTAAATAGAGAAATAAAGTCCTTGGTCTTGAGCTTGCCCTGCGTTATTTTGTAAAGAAAATGATTCAGTAATTGTTTCCGTATTCGTGCTTTTCGAAATTTTGTGCTTTTCGATAAGCATATTAATGTAGTCTATAAAAAGTCTATTTAAATTGAAGGGTTTTATATTTCATTGTACTGGCTTATACATAGGGAGAAAATACGAACGAAGAAGCCAAGCGGCCGTGGCTTACTGGTAAAGCGTTGACTTATCTTTTGAGAATTTCTGGATCGATCCCAGCGGCCGATTATACTGACTGAGATCTTTTTTCAGGTTCTCTCCTAAGTCTCACCAGGCAAATGTTGGCGTGGTTCCTACAAAATAGGCCCTGGCTTTCTACCTTCTAACACCCTCTCTCGACCATATCCAGACCTGATCCTGAGATGCGTAAAACCTTAAAATAAATTCAAATTCAAATTCACAAACGAGAATTGCAGACGATGTTTCCCAAATCTCATCTTGTCTTTTCTTTTCACTTAGATAAGTATTTCCTAACAAGTGTTGAATTGATTTCTATTCGACCCAAGAAATAATACTAGTAATTGTTATTTCTGAGCTGTGTTCCTATCTAAATGATATTCCATGGGAAAAGAGGAAGCAGTATTTAGAAGCGTGTATATTTAATAATTAAAAATAATCACAAAAACATTCTAATTGCAACTCGTTATGTACAGAAGCCGGTAAAAACAACAACACATTTAAACGAAACGCATTTCATATTTACTTTCTTTTTAATTTATCGTTTAGTCAAAGAGAAGGTTAGTCGTCTCTCATAGAGCGTTATTCCACAGAAAGGAATGATAAAGCTACCGATCATTGCCTTACGCAGATTCCGGTAATCACCTAATAGGAATGGTTTAGAAAATTCCTGGTCAGATGTCTTATCAGAAAGGTTCGAGTCTGCTTGCACCCTGAGTGTTGATTAGAAGTCAGCCATATCAAACTGTTCAATGTAATACCAAATCATCTCGAGTCCGTAAATGATAAACTAGTAACTATAATTGATATACTTTTCCATGCATTATAACTAGAAAACTTTAATATATTGGATCATACGCTAGAATCCATTCTTGCTAAATATCTGTGAAGTAGTATTCAATGAATACTATTCATCCTATTAGTTTCATTTAACCGAATGCGATTACCAGTTTTCGGGATTAACCAAATCACGAAGTAGTAAATAAATTAGATTTTAGCATTCTGCACAGACTAGATTTGATTTATACTCTTTATTGTAAACGAGGTATTTAAACAAATTCTCTCAATGTCCAGTAAAAATACAGTAGTGATTAAATTATAGTAAACATTATTACATTGTAGTGGTAGACAAATGTTTAAAAAATTGTATCATTTACTTCAAATATAGTTGTTCTTCTAACATGTTGTACGGTACTAAACTACAGTGTGAAAATTACTATGTGTGGTGTGGTGAAGTAGGAGCTACCTTTGCTTTTATTCAAATGCTTTTCCAGGTCATTGTGAGTTTTGATTTTAGATAAATCTTGGATTAGAGAGAAGTAGCAACTTGTAATGAAATTATTATTTATAGACCTTTGCATATGGTTGCCGTGCATTAGATAAACGATCATGACATGTGTACGTTTATAGGAGACAATTTGGAAGGTCTCTGATGTGAATTTTAATATATAGTATGGACGTCCAGTGGTAATATAATTGTTCTAATAAGACAGAAGACTTTGGTAAGATTTATGAATGATCCAATTTAACGTTTTGATAAGGAGCTCTTGTAAAATGAAAAGAACCTATAGTCTCACACTTAATGACATATAGTTATCACAAGTGACAAAATTTTATTTATTTCATTAATGAAATACAATTCACAATAAAACGAAGTGCAAGAGACTCACTTATCCCACTAATATAATAGTGTCAAAGGCACTTCTTCATACCTTGTGCATATTATATTTATTCCCTGTATTTCACTCTTGATGTCTTATGTTTTGATCTGCCTATCCTTCTGATCACTGTTTTATTTGACTAACGTTAGAAAATTCCACTGTTCTCAGCACAGTATTGAACAGAGGCGACTTGTCTTCTTCATAGCCATTGGAGTCTTCCTTGGAACCAATCTCGTCTTTGTGCTAATGGCTTCCGGGGAGCTTCAGTCATAGAACAGGACATAATGAACGTTGATGCTTTATCAATTCCTCCCACGTCTCCCAATGTTCTTCCTGTTTGTTTCAAATGTTTTCAACATCACGTTTTTCTTGCTTTCGAAATATTTCGTCAAGTAATGTTGTCTTCTTTCCACGTCCATCTTAAATACATCTACGGTCATTTCTTGTTCTCTCTTATGTGTTGTAATATATGGACATCAAGGAGCGTGTTTCAGATGTTCATTCCATGTATCGTCTCTCGGTTCCTAACTATCAAACTCTTTCAGGCACACAAAGCACTTTGCAAGATCACAGAAGAAGAAACCAGCTTCAGTAATATTTTGTAACAACTATAGTCCTCTTGGAATGGCCAATCTCTGAAAGACAGGTATGTTGTGTAACAACGTCGGAAAATCTTGAGCTGTGAGGTTAACCTTGTCCTTCAACCGAATTGCCCCCTTTTCCCATCAAGTTCGGTTAAACGAAACTTTAGTGTATACATCTATTCTTGAGGTGTAGAGATTTTGTCAGTTAAGAATACTGAGACACTGCAGTTATTATAATAATTGCACTTGCGCTGAACAAAGGGTGTTATGATAAAAGTATACTTAATTCTAGAATACTAATAATTCGTAAATTTTATGACCACTGGGTCGTGGGTGTGCTAGTTCTCTGTTACTGCGCATGCGCGTTCCTCATTTTGCTAGCTTTATGCGGATATGAGACAATATGTGTAATAGTATTTGTATGGCGTTTTCTCTAGATAGTGGTTGGATATTGTGTGTAGCGTCGTAAAATTTACGAATACTTAATACGTACGTGATTTTTTAATGAGGTTGGAATGATTTTCCATAAGACGTGTATTTATTTTTTTGAACTTAAACATTGTTGATATGTAACGTAGGCCAATATTCAAAAAATCTGCAATATTCTATTATGAATATTGATCTTCTTTTGATAAAAATCATTATCAATTGACTGATGTACACTCAGTCAATCATAAAATGATCGCATTATTTAGCAGCCCATAAAAATGTCCAGAAATTAAGCTATGTGGCAAGGTCGCAACACCATGACTGACTACTGCACGGGATTTAATGCGATAAGTTTATTAGTGCAGTATTAGAGTACTAATCTTCGTAAAGAAAATAATGTTTACTATATATATATATATATATATAGTCGTGATGTAGTGAAAAATGTGAATAAAAGTAATTGGTACTATTCTTTTTTTTATTAGTTATAAAATAAATTATAATGCAGCGATGTTCCTTCGTCCGTAATCATTGGTGATAAAGGCTTACTTATTCTCACTTGAGACCTTAAATATTATTTTTAAAATAAATTATACAACATGTTTTTCATATGAATAAAATCTTAGAAGGTAGCAGTTAATGAAAGATTAGCTCATAAATGCACGAAACACTACCACTGAAACAAAAATGGGTGTTATATGGTTTTTACATTGCCTATATTTCAGTAAGAGTTAAGCTTGAAGCCTGTCTACCCTGAAGTCTCTCGTAGCCATACGTGCTGCGTCAAGTTACTACGTTTTCCTTTTCTTTCGTAAAGCAGGTGACGCGAGTTCAAATCTCGAAGTGTATTGTTCTTTTTTCACATAGCTCCGTCATCTATGTTCGTATTGCATAGGGTATTAATTTGGTTCCTGTAAAATGCAAATGAAGTTGTATTAACAGAAAGCTGACAACGATTACTATTTCTCTAATAAAGCTACAGGAAATATAACCACTTCAAGGTTTAGTCTAATAATCATATCAATAGTTCTAATAGTCATATCAAAATGTTTAGAAAGGAGCAGATTAATCGAGGTCATATTCGGTGACATCAAACTTTAGTTAGTGTACTGCCTGGTTTACTGTAATTTAATGGCTTCCAAGAATTCTTCAAATGCAGAAGGCTAACCGAATGAAAGGACCCGCCAATCTTAAACATTTTAGAATAGGAACGACTACTGGATAAATTAAGATCACTGAACCCAAATTTGAAGTCCGTTTCGTTGTATATGTTCTCATTTAGGCGCTATCCTCCATTGCAGATAAAGGAATCAAAATTAAGAGGTCCAGTATTGTAAGGTAGCTAACAGACAGAACATTCCTGGTGTACAGGAGAAATTAACGGAGCTATATTTTTATCATTTGATTTAAATCTACATTGCTCTCACCAAAGGAATATCACTGGTTTCTTGATTATTCGGTAAATTATACTATTTTAAAATTGTATTTCTTTAATTAAATTTTTATCGGGCAGCATTGAATGGACACAGATGTAATTTCTGAGTAGCAGAATAATGGTTCCAAAATACGAGCTATGATAGCTGCATTCCTCGTACTTTCTAAGATAAGTTGGAGTCTTATAAATGAGGTTGGTGTATATTAGTTTCCAAAAATGCATATAATCAAATGAATAAAATGTTTTACAATTTTTAAAGAAAATTATAATGGCGGAATTGAAAAGCAAATCTCTGACGATCAGTGAAGAAAGTGTACCAAGCTAATCAAGCTAATAACCACGTCAGCAATATGTTATTATCAAACAACCCAGCACATTAGCTTATCCTTATTGCTTATTTCCTTAAATACTCATTTTGCTTATGTGTTTTCCCTTTTTTTCTTACTACGACTTTATACTATCCTATTACGATCGACTAGAACATTTACAAAGTTGAAATAAACAGAAAAAAATACATCCATTTACAGAGTATTTATGTATATTCATATTCATATTCATATTCATATTCTTATTCATATTCATACATTTTCCATCGTTTCACATCTTAGATGTTTTGATTTCGTCAAACTTCTAAAATAATATAATATACAGTTAAAATTTGGTTACAACTGGAAATTTCATGTGTATAAAAATACAGACACACCGTCATTTAGAATATTGAATAAATGTAGTTTACAAAAAAATTACATGATGACCAGTGTAGAATAATTTATACATAAGTATAAAAAATTAAAACCTTAAAATTTATCCTCTTTCGATAAAAGCGTTTCGATTTCTTTAATATTATAGGCGCTATTTTCCTTCAAGAATTTCTTTAACTTCAAGTTGAAAATTTGTTTTTCCAGAATTTTTATATTTTCTGGTAATCTGTTATATAGTCTCAATCCCACTTGCTCATAACTTTTTTGTTTTACATTTAGTCTACATTTTGGAATATTGAGTTTTTGACATTGTCTAGTATAATGCGAGTGCACTTCCATTCCCGCTACATAACTATTAATATTTTCTTTTATAAATTTCATGCATTGATATACATACACGTTTGTTAGGGTCATTATTCTGAGGTTTGGAAATGCATCTCTGCAACTATCTGTAGGCTGTAAGTCGGCTAATTCTCTTATTGCCGCTTTTTGTATAATAAATACATGCTTCGCACCATTTGAATTACCCCATAATATCAGTCCATATGAGACTATAGAATGAAAAAAAGCATAATAAGCCTGTAACAACCAATCTTTTGGAATCATAAACTTAAGCCTACGTATTAAATATATGATCTTATTTAATTTCTTACAGAGATTGTCTGTGTGCGTTGACCAGTTAAGTTTTGCATCCAATGTTATACCCAACAATTTAACTGTATCTTTCCCATTCTTGTTTTTCATACCATTTAGTAGGGAAAAAATACTTTCTCAGTTTTGTTTTCATTTAATGAAAGACCATTTCTATCAAACCAATCCTTAGCTATCTTTAAGTTAGCCTTACTCATTGTTTCAAGATCATTAATATTATCCCCTTTTTCAATAAATGTTGTATCATCAGCATACATAACAACATTTGGGACAACTTCTGTTGGCAGATCATTCACATAAATCACAAAAAGTAGAGGCCCCAACGCTGATCCCTGGGGTACCCCTTGATAGATCCTGCGTCTGCTAGATAGATGATTACCCACTTTAACATATTGCAACCGATTAACCAAATATGATTCCAAAAGATTTAGCCCTTTATTAATAATACCATACACTTTCATCTTTTCGATTAATATCTCATGAGGTACTGAGTCGAACGCCTTATTTAAATCTACCAAAGTTAAGCATGTAATTTTCTTACTTTCATACCCATTTATTATCTCAGAAGTAATGCTTTCTAAGGCAGACATGGTGGAGAAACCACTTCTAAAACCAAACTGGTTATTACAAAGTAATTTATTATTCTCAAAAAACGATGTCAACTGTTCCCTAATAAAATATTCAAATATTTTAGAAAAAACTGACACAAGAGATATAGGTCTGTAATTAGCAGGATCATCAATCCCCCCCTTCTTCTTATATATTGGGACAACCACAGCACATTTAAGACAGTCGGGGAAACGACCCTCACTTAATGACCAATTTATGAGATACCACAAAGGTTCTATTATTAGATCTATAATAACCTTAATCACAAAATTGGATATACCAAAATTATCCTCGCTTTTTGAGTTACTCAGAGATCTAATTACTTTGATGATTTCAATACTTGTTACACCACTCCACTGCGTTAACAGTTTCTTGGTGCCACTTGGATGATATACCATTTTGTGCTTATTTAACAGGTTATTATCTGGTGAACACCTTTTTTTTAATTTTCCTAATGAAACATTCATTAAATTGATTCGGAGTTATTTTACTACTTCCGTCGTTATATATTTTGGTGTTCTTCGTATCGTTGATAATAGACCAAACCGTTTTTGTTTTGTTGGTTGAATTGAATATTTTACTGGCTATAAAATCGCACTTAACTTCTTTAAGGGTTTTTCTATACTTCCTTTTAGCAACTTTATATGCAGTTATGTTTTTACCAGTTTTAAATCCAACATATAATATATGTACTTTATTTCTAAGTTCCTTGAGTTTATCATTAAACCAAGGACATTTATCCTGTCTGGAACTATTTAGCGATATGATTGGACATGTGTTATTTAATACTTGGCTAATAGTATCCGTAAATTTATACCATGCTTTATCTGCTGATTCGGAACTTACTATTATATCCATCATAGTTTTAGTGTTTATTCTATTTCTTAGCATCAGTAAACACTGATTTCACGTAGCTGTCAGAGGTTGAAAACGAGAGATAAAAATGTCATATGTGTGTGTACTGTTTTCGCCTCCATAGCTTGAACCTGTAACTTGCAGTCCCTTAGATATATCACGGATTAGGCATAGCTGAGTGTTAATTTATTTGTAATAAATAAAAAAAAATAAAAATATTAAATGTTATGTTCCCGAAATACTTTTTTGGGTGTCTTTACGTCGAGTAATAGCATACCTTAGACATGCGAGGGAGTTTATACCACACAGCATCTGTTTGACCATTAAAAAAATTAAATAACTGAATAGCTACTCCCTGAGAGTACTTAATAATTATAGGTTCTACACAATAGAAAGTGAGGTATATTCTCACTATATGCCAGCATTATTCATGCCTTAATTATTTCAATTTTCTTGCCAATACATGAGGTATACATTTTATATGCCTACGTCCGCCTTGGAAAGATTTCAGGAATATTTTTAACTTTCCAATTACATTTTTGACTTTCTGCTGCTACTAGACGTTATCCATATAGCGTTAAAATACGAGATTCTACATTGCAACATGCACCTTTCTCTGTGTTCATGTTTTTTTATTCTATGGGAATACGTATATTAGTAATATTCTCTACATTTTTTCTTTATGATACCAAGCATTCTAATCCTGGAGAAAATCCCGGCATATTTCTAATTACCCAGGAATACACCTGGAATATTAGGAACTTAAATGTAATAATCCTGTGATATACTTATAGCGAGGGACTAATTTTAAACACATGCAGAGAATGAGAAACAAAGCAGTTTAAAAATACGTAAATATTCGTGTCATAGAACTTTTAATTTTTGCTGTGGGAAGTAAATTTTAAGACAAAAACAAATAACAGAGAAATAATTTTCCAAAAGTTGCAAAATTATTTCTGCAACTTTATAATTTCTTATGTATATTTTATTCCCAATTCTAAAGGTAAAGCAGAAATAGTGCAGAATGTGTTTGTGCATATGGATACGGTACGGAATGTGTTTGTCGATACACTTATGCCAGTTGCAAAGCAACTGTGCTGCTTCAGAGCCTCTGTGTATAGCCAGACTAGTAGTCATAGTAGCGTGTAAGAGAAGGATATCCTTTTTATGTTATTCTTCTTGCGTATTTTAGAAAAAAAATAATATTGATACGTCCATGTAACCGCAACATAGATGACGGAAATAAAAAAATAAATTTGATGTCCTAAGTGATAATAAGCAACATCATCGCTACTGATTACGGACGTGCTGATATTGCTGTATTAAATTTATTTTGTGATCAATAATATTGAAATATTAACTATCTTCAAATTTGTTTAACCATAGAGAGTTTTTGTGAGTAGAGGCTGGTAGCTTCTCTTAAAATTAATTTATTGCCTTTAGGTATCTCAGGCTCGGACTGGACAAGTTAGTAGTTATAGAACTGGTGTAACTAATAAATCAATATTTAAAAACAGGAGAGTGGATACTCATGTTTTGTAACGTTGCCATATAATTCATGGCAACGTCATTTTAGAGACCAACAAGATGATTTAATAAAAATATAACAAATAAATAGATTACGATAAAGAAAACTGAATATACTTTGTACAATAATTTATCTCTTGATGAATGGATTATTCGTGACACGTCACTGATAGTGGGGAACATTTTATTTCGTAATTTAGACTTTTGAAAGATATCGGTCATTTTATTATTGACTGAGTGTACCTTGAAAAACATGAAAATAAAACTTGACGTCTAATGTAGATAGGACAACATGTTTTGAAATACGTTGTAATCACATTTAGGTTTACAACCTTTCATTGCAGTAGCGTTAACTTCAAACCATTGCTGAAGTTCTTTTAAAAATTTCAATTATAGGTTTTCCTTACTTACAAAGTTCATTTTTTCCCAAACTTGAAATTAAAATAACAAACATTTTCTATTGCCTCAACATGGAGTAGGATCCAGGAACTTCATGATTTAATTTATGTCTAACACTTAATAAAATAAGATAAAAGAATTATGTTACAAAATTTAAACACCGATTTTCTGAAAGAATCATTTCAGAAGAGAATAAATCAGCGTCGTCAAACTTACAAATATTTAGTATTAACGTTATTCTTATAATATATTGTATTCTAGGGTAAACGACACTATTTAATTGTTTCCTACATTTAGCGACTGCGCAGATAGAAAAAATTGCTTTGCTATCACAATAGAGGTTTCTGCAAAAGTTTCACGATAACATTTATTTACAAAGATTCATTCGCATAGTTTGGAAGGTAATTTCTATATTATATAGCCATATGCCCTTCACACATGAGATAAACAAACATTGTGTCTGTTTGTATTAACAAGACTTTCGATCTATAATCCAAAATTTAGTGCGCACCAGAAGGTTGTCTTGTTGTGCTAAGTTTACAAATATGTAGTTATATGTGCTAACCAAAGTGAAAGCTAGTTTCGCTGAAAGAAGACACATGATTAACTTGAGAATGTTTCAATACGTCAATGAATTGCGAAAGATGTACGGAAAGTTTGAAATATGTAATGAAATTGGTACGAAATTAACAATTCAGAAATTCTAATAGCAAGTATTCAGTTATCTGCATGATACATTTAGGAGCAGTTTGCATTTTCTGTAGTTCTAAGTTCTCCAATGTAAAGTGACAAAATTACTGTGACAGATTATACTTGCCAACTAGTGAAGAACGTTTGTACTTATTTTACTTTTGTAGTGTTACTGTATCGACTTAAATAGCTTATGATATCCGTAATACACTTCATATTACATCGCTTTTAATTTATAGTTTAGTAAAAATGTCCTTACATATTGTCACATCAACAAGTTTCTCTAGTAATATGTTTCGATTTCCTTCCAGTGTACATTACTTTCTGACCTATAAATTAGAAAATATTTTCAATATTCACATCTACATTGTCTTACAGTATTGTAGTCAGAATACTAAATATAGTATTTCCACGCTTAGTTCAATGTACCCCAGACGTAGTAATGCTCAATTTTTATCAATTGTTGTAATTTAACACAAGTTCATTCTGTCAGATTCTACTTTATCAATACACATTTCCGAAAATATCGATCAAAATCCGTAATTTTGAACTTCAGTACCCAGTTTGTAACGATCGATTTTGTTCTATTTGAAACCAAATATGTTTCTCGCTATAGTCTAATTTCTTGAACAGAACATTCAGAAATGAGGTACGGATTTACAGTAGATGATCAAAACTATGATATTAGTACAGCTATTTAAATATGATGTTCATTCCATGTTTTCTTTTCCTTCGTAGTTAATAGGATTGACTATGTTAACATAAGTTTTCAACAAGTAGTGCATTGGTATAACCGGTATTTCAAAGAAACTACGCAATAAGAATTCCAAAAATGATATTTTTTTAAATTTATCTCTTGCTTTTTTCATATTGAGTAGTTAATTTGACAGTCACATCGATATATTGAAGTGCTTTCTTTAATCTATGTTATCTATGGACAGGTAAATAAAATTTAGAAATATTGTTTCCATAATTATTCGAAGACCTCGGCGAAAAATAATTATATCCCATATTCACTTGATATTGATAAGAAGAAAGTGTTTATGAAAAGTATTATATCTAAATATGCTGGGCAACCATACAATCTGCTCAAAAAATACATTTCTTACTAAGATGAAAGAAAAAAGTCACTTACAAAATTACAATCCTTCAAACTTACCTGAGAATTTGAAGGTTAACATTATTTCCCCTCGAGGTCTTCATTTATTAACTCTAGATTCACATGGCTTTTAATAAAACATAAATAATTTTGTTGGTTGTAATTGGATGAGCAATCTTGTTAAATAACTTTAGTTTGTTAAATTTAATAACTTGGTTGATGATAATTATACTAATTTGATAATGATATTATCAATATTTATGATAGTGCTGGTATATATTCACTAAGAACATATTAATTATAAAGAAGCACATTTCCATCCAAGCCTCGATGTTCAAATAGTTACCATAGTCTTTCGAACTTTTTCTAAACGCACAACCATTTTATAAGGAGGATGTCATTTGCATAAAAGAGACGAGGTTGTCTTTGTCGAAACCTATTCACAGATCCCTGGCGTCACACAGAAGAAAATTAAGAATAGAGTAGTCAATGAAAAAGCCCAACAGAGGATGCTCAAGTCTTGAATTAGCTCCACGTACAAAACTTTGAACTAGTTTGGGATATGCTACATTAAGGAGCATTGTTTCGCTCAGTACCTTTACCTAACGTACGTAAAGGGAATTGAAGATTGTCTCTTCGCTTCAATAATAGACACTGTTCTCATTTTGTCATCCTTTGTTTTCAGTAGAGCATTGCAGTAAGGGAGCATTATACTTACATTTCTACTCTATTTTTTATATGCATTTTTTTTTAAATATTCTCAAGGTACAGTACAACTATCCAAGATAGAAACGCTTATTTGGTTTATAAAATTTTCTTAGTACACGAAGACATTCTTTCTTTAATAATGGAAACATAATATTGAATACGTTTGTGTCAAAATTAATATTTACTTTTATGGAGTTTCCAACACCTTCAACTTGAACACACCTCTATCACTTAAGCTTTATAATATGATCCATGTGCCAAACATAAAAGAGAAAGAATGTGGTCAGGAACTTAATTGAGGAGCAAAGAAGCAAAACGTCACATGTACGTTTCTCATATAAAAATGTTTGTTTTGTTTTAAGGCTTGAATGAAGAACTGCATCCGATAGTACAAAGTAATTTTATGATAGAAGTACTTATGCGTCGTAATATGTACATTTCTGATCAAATTAAAACACGTTTTCAGTTAAAGAAACAACCAAAGAGGCAAGGAAGGTGCAGGTATGTAAACGTGTTTAATAGTAGTATAATTATTATATAGTTTCATGCCATTTAAGGTACCTACGCATTTATTTTATTTTATTCCTGTATTTTTGTACCTGTACTTAATAGGGTGCGAAAGGCAGTGTTTGCTAAACTTTATCCTACATTAGAGATTAAACCAACCTGGTTCCATTATGAATATATATTTTACACAATTAACATGAATGCACATTTGGTAACCTCTTGTGTACTGTCATGTGTTATTTATTTATGGCTGATAACCATTTGGGTACATTTTGTACAGCTCTTGTATGCTTCTTCACAAAGTTATTGCGTATCAATAAACTTTATTGGTACCTTAGACAAAATTGTAAAAAATTGACAGAAAGGGAGAGAGAACCCAGGTCTTCTCAGAGATATCGTATTGTTTTTACCCACTGACTGTGAGCTAAGAAAAAAGTTGATACAAAAGTTGAGTTTTAGTTTATCTGGTGATATCATACCGTCAACTAGGGTAGCGTTGGGTTCGGAGGAACTTTGGGTAAAACTGGCACATCAAAATTGAACAGTTGGTTTCTTGTATTTTCGCGAATGATACAAGTTTGAGCTTTTATGTAGAATATGAATATTGAATATTAATATTTGTTGTTTATTCATATGGTTACAAATGGCAAAATTAAACATATCTAAAGTGCAATTTGTATCAGTCAAAAAATTGTTTTCAATATTATAGGCATTAAAAATTAGTTTTCCTGTTATTTTTGTTGTTAATCGTATCAAGTTAAAACACCTTTATTTCTTGTACTATTTTTTATACTTTATTATGAAGTTAATGTTAGCTCTAAATCCATGCGCGGAATATATTAGTTTAAATCTAATAATATATGTTTTTTACTGTGCACCTGATCTCATAGTTTGCGCATGTTGTTTGTAACGGTACCATTTCACACATGAAAACTAAATTTGGATTGTTTCTGTTCATTTGGCGACAAATTCATGAAAGTTGTTTAATGCATAACCAAAGTATTGATAAAACTGTCAGCAATGACAAGCTTCTTTTTCATTTCAGGCATCGTGACTGTACGCGTATTTTGGTCTGCTCAGCTCGAAAATGATATTTGAGAAGTCATATCAGGTAGTATTTTGTCAAATTGCATACATGCATGTAAGTAATTAATCATAGTACAGCTTTGTAGTTCAGAAACAGCTAAGGAAATGAAGCATTGTAGTACACAAGTATAGAATGGTGGTGGCAGAGTGCTACATTTTGGGGTAGGATCAATGTAGCCATAATGTAAAATCTGCCATATTGGATGGAGGTCATGTTCTTTCAAATGGCATGTAGGTAGTCTGACAAATCAAACAATACGCGAATGTTCCCAGAAAGTCATTTCCGGTATAATATTTGACCTATCTATTACGGTGTTGGGGTTATTTTCAGTGCTAATTTGCAGTACATGTGTTCATTCAACCAGCTGTGGCTTAACTCCAGTACATTAACACTTAGATCCAATCTAATACATTGAATGGCTTTCTGGGAACATTCTAATGTTGATCGATGTGAAATGACCCACTTAATATTTGAAAAAATGACCTCTATCCAATATGACGGATTTCAAGATGTAGGCCACATTGAAACTGTACTAAAAATTGTAGCTTCTTCCCATCATTCCACATTTGTATACTACGATACTTCAGTTGCTTATCAGTTCGTGAGAAACAATGTTGTACTGGGAATACATAAAGTGGCCATTAGATGCAGATCAAATATGACACCTGCAATAAGTTTCTGGGACAATTCTCGTGTTGATCGAGATGTCACATGACCCACTTGCCATTTAAAAAAAAATACCATCCAATACGACGGATGGCAAGATGTTGGTGTCTATGTTGATCGTTTAGTCCGAAAGGTAGCTTTTTCTGAAATGTTTTCACCTTTCAGGAAAAATGTTTTGGTTTTAAGAAATAAAAAATATGCAGTATATTTGGATAATATCACAGTAACTTTGTAATAATAATTGTCTTGTTCTATGTTTTTGTTTAAATAACAGCTAACTTGAAGCAAGTAAATAAACCGAACAATACCCTTTATACTATCAAATTCAGTAAATAAAGAAGGACAAAGAACTTAAGAAACTACAATATTAGACATTAAGAATAAAATAGACATTCAATACAAACTAATCATATTGTTTCTCCTTCACAGTTGAAATGCAAGATAAATGAACAAAGGAGAAATAATATAAAGAAGCAGGTTACCTTGACCTGCGAATTTAGTGAATACATATTCCTTAAACGAGCAACTCGAGACTCAGTAGCCAGCACGTTGCAAAATAAAATATTTTGCTACCTGACACTTCTTATAACTATAAGGTATGAAGACTTACCAAGTAGACACGACTAGAATAATGCTTTAATCTTGCCTATTATTTTTACAGTATAGGTTGACGGGAGGAGAAAATGATTGCTGATACGAACTTATAGAAAGAAGTTTGTTTTTTTAACTAAGTGTGAGCAGAGACAATAAGTATACTGTAAAAGTACAAAGAAAGAACGACGCTAAACTTGCTTTGGAATGTCCTATCAATTTTGACGTTAGCATAAATGATGATCATGGAAGATTATTCACAAATCTAGTGAAAATATATAATTTCCTTGCTGAAAAATGATGAAAACTCAAGAGAGGAAATTTTCTTCACAACCTCCAGTTCCTTTCTTAGATTTTTTATTACTATTCGAAATCATTTAAACACCCACTAACAAATTATTTTAGTATGTGTCTACATGTTTTCTCTATTTATAACCTTTCCTGATTTTTTACATTAATGTTATAAGATATCGGTTGAAAACCTATTTCTTAAAGGCACAAAGAGAAAAACGGATGTTGCCGTCCCACGCGGCTTCCGACTGGTACTATTATGTACATGTCACTGCTGGTGTTATGTTGAGCAAGGGAAAAACATTTCAGCAAAAATCTCAAATGAACGCTCCTCTGACACTGATGAAGTAAGGCTACCGAGGTCCATGACCTGAACTTGGCTTATGGAACAGAGGAAGAAAAGCGCAAGTCAACAATAAGAAGCTCTTCTGTATCTGATCCATAAAGAGCAATGACAAGAACAGAGTCGCTGTTTAAAGAAACGAAAGAAAACTTAGTTGTGTAGTGGGTGCTATTCTCCAAAATATACAATAATTTATCAGAGTTGCTCTTGGTGTTAAGTCAGACAACACTTGGCGCTCAATATAATTCACGTCATAATGATTGTTTTACTCTAAAGACTAAGGATGGATATAATTGATAAATAATATTAAAACAATCCCAGAAATCAATCAAAATATTTTAATTTTCGCTTCAAGTTCAATCTTGATTTCGGTTTTAACTCAGTGCTCATGTTTTGGGTTTTCCATGGAAATTAGATTTGACATTTCTAGTAACTCCAATTAAAGGTTTAATTCTAGACTTAGTTTTCTGTTTCCTTAAGGATTGCATAAGAGAAAGTGTACATTTGAAAAGAAATACATGAGTTCAAACGAACGGGGGAAACGAAAACGGGAAAGGTTACAATGAAAATGTTTTTGCACTGTCTGAATTAAACTGCGTCAATTTCAAGTACTTTTTAGGACTTCATGTTCATCAAATAGAAAAAAAAATTGTACAGAAGAAAACTGTGTTTACTGATTTGTTTCCTTGCCTTCATAAAATGGTAAATTTTGTTTGTCATTTCTGAGGCTTTGTATTGTTTGTTTGATGGACATGTCGATATGATGATAAATGCTTCTGAAAATTCTAATTTGTATCCACAGAAGCTATGAAAGAGACAAACAAACATTGAAAAGAACCTTACTTCTGGGAATATGTAAATATCCTAGGATGAAGCATTTACTTATACGGGACTAAATTATATAAGTATAATAAGGCAACGAACTACTTATTATTTATTGTGTAGTGAAGAATCAAAACGTTTTTGCTATATAGAGTACAAATTATTTTGTTACCGACTTTCCACTGAGTTATGGAGACAAGTTACATAAGTAAATTTATGCTTTTTACAAAATTTAATTTATTTTGAGGAACGCTTTGCACTTTCTGTCTCTTTAGGGCTATATGACGAAAACACTGATAAATATAATAATATTTCCCTAAGAATTCTGTAAATAGTCAAAAGCGATTACTTACATGAACAAAGAGTCAGTCGTGAATACATACAGTGTAGTAACAGCAATATCTACCTTATATTTCAAATAAATTGTTTTCTACAATATTGATTTTATGTTTCCTCAGCAAATGTCGGACATCTCGAATGTTATAGTTTGTTCTCATCGTTGGTAGCTAACCATAGCATAGTAAGTATATAATCATGTGGGCTTCTGTCAAAAGTGTGCTTTTTGCAGAGTATCAGTTGTCATTTGTCTTACCTTTTATAGAACTTAATATTTACCTGTTTCTCAAATTTTGAGATGATACAGTTGCATAAAAGTGCTGCAGAATATTCACAAACAGTTACGTCAAACGGTGTTTCTATTACAAAACTCTCACCTGATGTGATGCCAGCAATACAGTGTTCGTCAGTGCCAGCAGATGTATGTTACATGTAACCTATGATATACAGCACAGTGACATCGATTGAAGTCAGAACCAACATATTCTTGATTATACAATGAATTGCATGAACAAATCTTGCATTAAAACTTTTACCAGACAGAGACATCCTTTTCTATTGTTTACGTTTGCAATAGTTGAAGAAGAAAAAGCAGCTAATAAATAAATGACGTTTCATCTTGCAGAATTGTAACTATAAGCAATTATAATATTATACATTATGAAAATGTTCTTTCAAGATTGTTCTAAAGAATCAATTCAATGATTCATTCAATACATTATTTCTAAATTCATCTGATACGATAGTTTCTGATCTTAGTAACCAGTTCTTTTTAAAATATTCTCTTTTTCGCACTACACTAGAGCAATCGGATAACAACTATGCTCAGACAATACGAGAAATCGAACATAACGAATAGTTGAAACAACTCCCTTGTGGTTTATATGGTATCTTGTGTAGAAAATGATAGATGAGCAAGAAAGTATTTTAACTGAAAGTAAGATCCAACCAAGTATTTCTCATTTTACAGCAGAGCCATAGGATTTTTTGTATTTATACAAAAAACAACAAAGGACTTGTAAATATTCCACACTAGGACAGAATTATATATTAACTAAAACAGACAAGAGAAACTTGTCCACATATGGTCGCTTACAGGCCAAGATGAAACAAATTACGGAACCGTAAGTTACAAGTTCATTACTTGAAAAACTGCCTGATTTACAGAAATACTTTAATTTCAGAAGAAAATTGTAATTTGTGTCCGTACGTACCCCTGTACATACAGGTTCGAAGGTGACACTCGTTATTTGCAACAACAATCTTCATTTAATGTAATTGTACTCTTTAACTTCACTTATGCGCAATAATTATTTTTGATATCGAACTTCATTTAAACCACAATGGTTCTAATTTGCCAAGCACATCGGCTACTTGCTGGGTAACCCGTAGCGAATAGTATCAAAAATCGAAAACTACAAAGGTTCCCAAACTCTTAAAATAGCTCTTTAGAAACTACCGAATGCAGCAGATGAATTACAAATGTAATTTATCACTGCAATTTACAATATGTTTTTTTTTTCTTAATTCTTGCTTCTGCAAATATTTAACGTTGAGAGGCGTAAGAGCAACTTCTTCATTTCTGCTGTGCTCTCACTTCGCATCAGAGTAGCGACTCTGAACGCCGTGCAGCTAGGCCACCCAATTGACACCTTCTATAATCGTGTATGGTAGATCATTCTTTCTCTCCTTCCCTCATATAATTCATTCATTTTCTTTTTACGTTGGTTCGTATTCTTGATCTAGAAGGGCAGGTATTGCCTATAGTACATATTGGGTTTGTTACAATGTATTCCGAACCATTATGTACTATCATGGCCAAAATTATGTTCACATGACTTTATTATACACAATTTTTCTCTAAGCCTAGAAGATAGGCCACCCAACTAACGTTGAGTCGGCGGTGTGTGATTCTGAGAGAGTGTGAGTGAGCGAGCAAGGGTTGGAATTTTCTTTTCTTTAACAGAAAACATTATCACATGTCCTGGGTTCTGGAAAGATATTTATGATTTCTTGTAGTATGTAGCAAACAACGAAAAAACTTAAGCAAGTAGAATTTCAAACACCAAAAGGAAACCTAACACTATTCGCATTTTAGGTGGGCCACTAGTTGAAGTTTACTGAAAAGTGTAATTTCAATTGTCCAGTAGAAAAGATCCTTACCAAATATAGAGAAACGAAAATGAACTTTGAAACCTATAGTTGCCAGGTAATTATTTCTTTCTTAATGAATCGAGTATTCCATAGAACACTAATGTTATACACGAAAGACAACAGAAAACATCTGTTTCTAACAGTTCTTAAAATCCGGGCACAATATTTACGTTTTATAATTTCTGATAAGATGTTATTTACGTTTATCATTTACAAAAATGTTAGTAGCAAGATACGCCAATATGTTGCGTGCGAAGCTCTAGTAAATGTAATTTCTCTCTCTCTCTCTCTCTCTCTCGCTCTCCCTATATATATTCAGCAGAAATAGATAAGATAATGGATCTTTGAGCATCATAAGAAAAATATCTGAGATAAATTAAGATTTTTCTCTTTCCCGATAAATATATGTGTGTGTGTATGTAATAAACATCAATACAAGTATGTTTTGTTCCGAGCGCGGTCGTACCTTACTTGGTAGAGCGTGGGTTTCGTATTCGAGAGGTCCTCGGTTCGGTACCAGCGGCTGACAGCCCGACTTAGATATTCTCATTGTTTTCCTCAGCCACACTAGGTACGTACCGGGATGGTATCTTCAATTTAAGACCTGGTTGACTCCCTACCACATTTCGCACAACCTTAGCCCCAAGTTATCCATATGTGCCTAAAAGCTATAAATAAGATGCTAACCCAACGAGTATAATAGGTAAACCTGTCGCTCTGTTAATCGAAATATTGCTTCTTAGTGCCGGGTCAACACGACCGAGATCGATCAAGTGACCGTAGCTCAGTTGATACAGGGTTGGCTTAGTAATCGGGAGGTTCTGGGATAGTCGTCTCTCTTGACTGAGATAATACAAGGCAATTTTCCTCACGAAACGAATAAACTAATGATTATAATAATCCGCAGATATAGAATAAATAGACACACACATATACTCACGTAGAGACATAATGTGTATGGGAGAGGGAATGAGTAACAGAGAAACACACATAAAAAAAGAGGAAGAGACGAAGTCATGAAGAGAAAGATAACGATAGAGAAAGATCAATCGTTATCTGGACATTGAGCTAAATTGATTTATTATTATCCTAAAGACCAAACGCAAACACACTGTTTACTTTCTTATTCTAGCTAGTGATGCTCCTTCTCTCTTTAACCCGAGAAGATTCTCTGATTAAGTTCTGTAAATGATTCACGCTTTCATTTTAGGCGTAAAATTAACGCTCTGGGTGGGAATCGAACCCGAGCTGCCTGAACAGAAAGTCAAGACGGAACTACTGCACCACACATTACTATTTCGGAAACCTCTGGAATACATGTCACAGTTGTACTGTGTTAAAGGAATTATCATGAAATTTGTAAAAATAATCATAACACGTATATGCCATGACTCATACAGTTCGTGACTATCAGCGCGTCTTTTGAAAGTGTTTCGCGTCGGTTATATGGTAATTTTATGTAAATCCACATTAGCTTGAACCCATCCATTAATCTCGGATTTTTCAACACGATGTTTGTTAGCTTTCAAAATTACATTGATCAACTTAAATATTTATAGAGTTTATTGATTTAGTTCTGCAACAAAATAATTAAGGTTCTACAGAATAGAACAATTTTAAAAGAATTATTCATAGTTTCTATGTTACAAATAATTTTCACCCATCTACCGAGAGGCTGTAGCACAACTGGATTGTCTTATCAATTGGAAGGTTCTGGGAAAGGTTCTGGAAGACCTTTTCCTCAACAAACCTGTCAAATTTCCGGAATGGTACCTTCAAATTAGGCCCTGTCCTACTTGCTTCTAATATCCTCTACCCTACCCTATCCGGCTTCAGCCAAACTTGCAGAAAGGCCATAAATATCTTCAAATTCTCATTTTCACCAGTCGAATGCTGAATCATGCTTTCAATTATATCCAGAGCCAATATCTTTCTCCAAAAGTAGATAATGTATTACAATGTAAGTGTTCTGGTATCTACGGTCAACGGCCATCACAGGTCTGTCCTATAAAATACATCGGTATAACACAAATTCAGAGAAAAAGAGCAGATGAGACGAGAGTGAACATTGTCTCTATTATAGGTTTGGTGATCATATTTTCTGTCACAATTCGGGACAGGTCTTACCGAGATCTAAAGCCCCACTTCTTTATCTGTGGATGGTTTGAGTGTCAACCAAAGACAAAAATATTCAGGCATAAATATATCTCAAAAGTTTACTTTTATTAAAAGCTACTTTCTCTTCGCAAATTAAACATAGCATCAATTTAATTTTAATTTCCGGTGCTGAGCCTTTATAACTTACTTGCAATGATATTTCTTAAGATGCAAGAACTTCGACTTAAGTTCTTATGACAGAGCCATTATTAATTACTTCATCATTGATTATGAACGCTCAAGAGTGACGCAAATATAAAATTTACTTCAAATATCCATATTAAATTAAACTATATCGCACTTTGATGAACGTTGGGACTTTAAATATCTTCTCCGGTCACAACCCTCAAATTCCGGACTTCCCTGAAAACTAATATCAACACATCTTGTCTTAAAAACACGATTGAAAGGAACTATCATTTTTTCCGCACTCACAAGCAACAGACAGAAAAGACACATAGGGGGAGAGAGATTGTGCGTGTGAGTGGGGAGGAAATTAGTTGTTTCGTAAGTGAAAATATAGAACGATATTTCTGAACTTTAGATAAACTCACTAGGGTAGTCCAGTGGAACAGTATCAGTCTTCTAATTATTCAACCTGCCCAACAGTGGTTCAAACCTTGTTCTTGCCAGTGATATTTTTACAAGGCAAAAGTGAACAAAGTAACTTGTATTCCTAAACGTAGATTACTAATGAATTTGGAAGCACCACAGCGAATTGAGGCGTTGAGAAAGTTACTGTCGTTGCAGAAAAAGAAGACGATTAACGAATATTGGTTGGTCACAAATACGAACACGTCAGGTCAATGACGTGTTCGTATTTGTG
>JAGDQP010024137.1:0-28298 GCA_022664845.1 Lepisma saccharinum | reverse complement strand
TGGGTTCGAAAACACTACACCACATTCGATCACTTAAAAGTTTATTATGTTCTAGCTCACTCATTTCCAAAGTAAAACAGATATGACCCAACTGATTTCCATAATCATAAAAACAGCCTCCGCAGATCAATGGCATTTGCATGTACCTTGCTGTTTTTAACGCTTCCCAAATGCACAGTTCTTCTATTTCATTTCTGTAACACGCACACAGCTTCACACTTACACAGCCATTCTCTTGCAGTTGACAGGTATTCGCAACATCAACTGACTCAGTGTTTTCTGTTTCCATCATGTTGCATCTACCACCACGTTCTGGATTTACCTCGTTTTCGCTAACGTAATCACGCTTACACAACAACGATGGGCCGTAGTAATTCGTTTTTTCCGCTTCGGCAATTGCTTCTAAGAAGCTATCACACAAACAACAATTATCATCATCCCAAAGATCCATGATGACCACACCACAGCATCAGTCTGTTCTTATTCTTTCTGATTACTAATATTCGATCTCGGGTTTATTCTGCGCACTATAGTTTTCATTTAACCCTCTTGTGCGCATCTACAATAATTACATGTCTTGTTATGTATTAACTTTCTCCATATTCCAGAGTTTCTCTTACAACCCTCCTCCTCATTACATGATAAATATCACAGTTGTTTATTATTCTGATAATGTCTTGTCCGCATGCAATATTAACTTACTTTGAATTTAAATTTATTTTAAAGCCTTTACACAAGTGTGGGTCAGGATGTATGGATCATTTGCACCAATGAACAAAGTGCAAGCAAACCCATGCACACAGTGTTTTTTTTTTCACAAAGCCCACATGGAATAAGCAGGGATCAACCCCCACACCTCTCCTCACCATCAAAGGTCAGCGCTCTATCAGCTTAATAACTTAATTTCACATATTAACAAACATTGCAATAACTTCTTACGAGTTCTATTTCTCTTGTTTTAGAGATTACAACAAACGTGCATTTTATTTCTGACATTTAGGAATATCTTGATGCCACCTATACTCAAGGTGTCATCTTACTATTTTTTTTAGTGGGACTTCAGTCATTATGCTTGCACAATAATAATAATAATCTCCCAGATCCAACGTCAAGCATCGATAGCTTGGTTCCATTACATTAGCAAGCACCCGCCCACAACCTTTCCTGTACATGAGTAAAGATACAACATTTTAATGTTCACGGGACTGCATAAGTCACAGCCATCTTTCATCCGCTAGCGCATGAGGCCTCCCCGAAAAAAACAGTTCATTTACCTCTCTCACGCTAATCAAATACCATCCTACGCTCTCAGTGTCTTTTTTTATAGTAACTCTTAAAATCTTGGGTCAACACTGAGATCGCTTGCATTTACGTTAAGTGCGCTATCCACTATATATATATATATGGGAAACATGGAATGATAACATATATAGTAGATGTCAAATGGCGTCCAGTTCGATTGGAAAACTACACTTTATTTTCAAAAGCAAACTACTAATGTGTCTCAGGCGCAAAGTTTATAATCATCATGCCTTAGTTGTGATGCGCAGACAACTCAAAGATTCAAAGTCACCCAAAGAAATGTATGCTTCCAATAACCAGGAGGGACAGCAACACAATTTACTCTTTAAAGATCACAGTACCGTGAAAAATGCAACCATCACATGGCTAGACCATCAAATGGAAAGTTCCTCGTCCGAGACATGCAAGATGGGTACATCAAATCAGGTGCAAAGAAAATGAGGTTAGTCTTAATCCAATAGTGGTTACAAACGGATGATAATATTTCTATATCTCCATATAATAAATAATAATAATTCACAGCCATCTTTCATCCGTTAGCGCATGAGGCCTCCCCAAAACAAACAGTTCATCTACTGCCCTCGCGCTAACCAAACGAGATCCCTCGCTTTCATTCTTCATAACAACTCTCAACAGTGGGAATGGAACTCAGGATCGTTCGCATTCATGCCGGGCAAACCAACAATCAAACCTGGGACAGCTCGCACTTAAGTTGAGCACGCTTCCAACTAGACTCCGCAGGAGCTCATTTATATATATATATATATATATATATATATATATATATATATATATTTATTTATATCTACCGGTTCCCGTAAGATCACCGAAGTCAAGCAGCTCTGGGTCTGGTCAGTGTTTGGATGGGTGACCGTTTCAGCACTCCAGATGGTGTTGCCTGTGCGGCGTCCACCCAGCGTCGTAAGGCCAATTGGGGAGCTATCTGAATAAAGAGGTTGAGAGCTTCGGCTCTCCTCTCCCAACACGTCTGCTCAGCGTGGGAGCAGTAGACCACCCCCTCCCTCCGGGAGAGGCCTCATCCAGTAGTGGGTTGAATATGGCTGTGTATTATATATGTATATATATATATTTATACATCTATATAAACCCATTTTAAAATTTAGTTTGGAAACGCCGTACAGTATCTACATTAGAGCATGTCCTGTTCCAAATCATACTTCCGTACTTGTAATATACCATTTCGCCCCTTCAATCACTATGATTCAATATCGGATTTACGTTAAGTTTCTATTTCAATGAGGGCTGCACAGCAAACATAGTATCATTTTATAATGAAAGGCCATCACATTCACCCAACATTAACAACAAAATTGATTTTCTCATATGCCAATAGTGAAAGCAACACTAATTGGGCTTTGTTCCATAGGAACATCTTTCTAACTGTGCACGTCAACTTCAGTTCGCGGCAAGGTATCATTTATATTTCCTCACCTTCTTCTTTTCTCCAGTAGCCCAATTCAATTAATGTTCCGTGATAGCCGGAAGCTCTCTCTTTCTTTTCTTTAAATAAAAAACTTCCCTTTGTTTCCCCTTAACCAGGTCAGTGGGCTAAGGTACCCTTGAAAATATCACGAAATGCTTTCTTTGTGTGTGGTTTCAGTATCAAAACAATTCCTTTAGACTAGCCATCAACACACAAAACAATTTTACAGTCTCCATTCAAGTGTTCACGTGTTCGATTCTCACCAGTAGTTCTTCATCATTATCATTTTCAGGTTCCTCATACGGTTACCACACAATTACCAATCATACTTTTGACATCTTTGATCCATAAAACCTTGGCCTAATCCTGTCACGTTTCGGGGATTGTTTGTCATTCTTTTGGACAAGTGAGTACGAACTTACTCTTAAATAACTATGCATTTGCAAACACTTTTCATTCGCTTATATCGACCGATTCCCCATTTTTTTAAAAAAAACTATCATTCAAGTGGTCTCGGGTTCGGTTCTCGTCAGGTACCATGCATTTACCAAACATACTTTTCCACTTCAAACTTTGGCCTAAGCGAGTCACGTTTCCTCTACGAATAGACTTCACCACGAATGAGTTCAACTACATTTCAGTACAATCTCCGTATTCTACATATAATGTCATGGTAAGGAAAACCATCCTATGTACTATGCGTAAAATCATCATTGTTTTCCCAGATAGTGTTAAATACATTCATCAAGGTGTCATGTTCGAATCTCAGCACACGTTTTTGTTCGTTAGCATTTTTAAGCTCGCGACTTTGATTCAATCTCCAATTTTAATGTTTTCCCTAGCATTTCAAGACAATCTCGGGGGCTCCCATCACCAAAACCCATTCAGAGGACCAAGCTTCCATTCTACATGAATTCATCACTTTAACATAGTTTAGAGGTCCCCTATTCGATTCCACGTACCAATACCACCCAGCTTCCATCCAACAAGACTTCTACATGCTTGCAGTAATTCCACATTGTCCATCAGTATTTCAAGACATTGTAAAGGTCTCCTAGTCGATTCCCACATCCACCACAACCTATCCAGCTCCCATTCAAGGCCGAAACAGCTTCCATCAACATTCTGTCCTCCGTACAATGGCCTCCCAACAGTACACGCTCCACCACATGCAAAACAGTTCCGTAAGCTAATTACATCTATTTACATTCCTTCTATTTACCTTTCACTCCCTCCTCGTAAAACGCCATCCCAGCAAATAGGATCACTCAGTACATGCTAAACTTTCATAAAGATATAGTACATTTTCCATATATTTAAAAAAAAAGACACTTCTTTCTCAACCCTTTGCGTGTCATCCACTCTTGCATGATTTTCAGTCCGGTGAAAGTTAGAGCAATTATCTCTTACTAGCATCAGTAGCTGCAATTATAGGCAATTATCTCAGTCTCTACAACAACATTTTATCCAGCTTAGAGTTACCCCCACTCCAAAATGGTCTAAAAAGTACCAAGTAACTACTAACCTTGTTTTAGTGGCAAAAGTCTCTCAATGAATAGATTCACCGTGTCAGAGGCCAGAAAGAAATTGTATATTGTATAAACAATTTTTTTTGCTTCGAACTGGTCTTGTGTATCTATTCAATAAGCAATGTTTCAAGCAAAAAGAGAAATTGTATAATTTTGTCGTTTATTTCCTTTTTGCAACTACCCATTCAATTGTGCAGAATGTATTTCTGTTGTAAAAACTGTGTTTAATATTTACTAAAGAACTATTGCAACCCACATTTGTTTGGTTTGCGATTGTTAAATGTTATGAAACTTGAAGAAATATCCGTCTCTCCGTCCGTCCGTCAGTGCCCAGAAATTAACTCTCAGGAACCCGAAAGGTGTAGAGGGATGCTTGAAATGACATTTGAAAGGCCTTGGCTAAATCAAGTCTACATTGCTTGTTTTTGAAGCAAATAATTTAATTTCAAGCATTATATAAAAATAATTATCAACATTATTAACAAAACGCAAGAAATGTACTTCAAAGTATGCCAAAACAAACGTAACAGATAATAGGGAATTAGTAAACTGTATAGATATGTGGAAAACACAGAGACTAGCAATTGCCTTTCCAGGCAAACGGGTCCTTGTCCAAACACCATAAATCTTAGGAAATTTACACAAACACTTGTAATACACTTTTAATTTTTAAACGCTAAGAAAAAGTTGCAAGTATCTTAAAAATAGTTGGAGAATATTCGAAAAGATAACTGTTTTTTTCTGCCCTTTACTTTATGTTTCTGTCCTTTACTTTATCACGAAATTCAAATGAATTTGAAGAATTTTGGAATCGCAAAATCTTACTAATGTGTTAAAAGTGATAAAACGAACTCACCAATGCGAATATCTCAATTTCAAAATGTTTGGAGAAGAAATCGTTTCCTAATGGACTTCTAACTTTGTACCTTCTGTAGTAATATTTCAGATAAACTATGCGCGTACGTCTAGGAAAATATACCATTTATATTTTTTGTAATAATATGTCAGAAATGTTACGCATTACTAAATCGTTGAAAATTTTCCAATATATCACTTCTGAAATATTTATATTCCTTTTTGAAGGTAAGAACTCCTAAGATAAATTATATCTTTACGCTAGAAGTCAGAGCGTGGGCCCCATTTCCACCCTATTCCTCTAACGCGTCTAATCCATCACTCTTGCACACCAGCTCCCACTCCACCCAATTTTAGTGCATCGTTACTACAATTAAACAGTCCTTCACATCTCCGCTCTCTTTCATTTACAAAACGTGCGGATTCATTATACATCATCGCCAAGTATTTACGCGCGCAACGAGGTTTATTCACGTTTGGGGAAGTTTTACGTAGATGGTTGCAGCTAGATGTTGAATGCCCTGAAAGTATTCATTCTAAACTTTATATTAACGAAAAATCAGAGCTTTTTTGTGCGTTTCGATGAATTTTGGAAATGTAGTTTTTCGATGTACATATATTACAAGAACTTTAAGACAGAGCTCTCAACTACATTAAATATATGATTGTACTTTAGCGAAACTAGAAAACCTACCATCAGTGCCTTAGTACGGTTGAGGCACCTGCCTTGGGCAACAAAGCAGGTGGTAGCCAAAGCAGGGGCGTCGGAAATTATATATAAAAGAGAAACCTCAAAAGTGCTAAGCTCCGAAATAAAAATTTGTCAGGTTGAAAAAAAAAAACGTTCCTTTTTTGTTTTCAAGCAAATCACAGGCAATTGGAGTTGTTACCATATTATTTTTTTTGCAAAATTTATAGAATTCGCAAAATGGCATGCGCATTGTTACGTTTCTTTCTTCAATTCCTATACAACATATTAAAATTAAAGTAAATGAAATTCCAACAAAAATGGAGGGGCGATATTTTCTACATATGCCTCGGGCCCTGAAATACCTCACAACGGCTCTGCCTACCATATATACATATCAAATTATTTGCCTCAATTTCTGCTGCAAATATAAAATACCGCGTTCTGAACATGTTTTAAAAAATCAGCAATTTGAGCGGACATGCACTAATGATCATGTGTTTCAGAATTACAAATGAAGTAGTTTAGTATCTATTGAACATTTTACTAAAACATAAGATTGTTTTCGAGCTTAAGTTTAAATTTGTATTTTGGGATTTTGTCCCACATTTACGATATCGTCCCAATGTTCAGCAGCGGGGCCTCCTTCAATACTTGTGGCCCGGGGCTTAGACTCCCTTCATAGCGCCGCTACTACTAGTAAAACATAATTGTTTATCTAAGGGAAAAGAGTAAATAAAATAGCGTTGTGTAAATGCAGAGGTAACTTTCGTAAGAAGCGGGTTTTCAATGGGGCCTTTACCCCCGAATACTTACATCTTAATTCCCTCATAGTTGAAATTAAGCGTTGCTCTAAGGGGAACGGATAAATAAATACCGAGCTCTTGTGTGTGTATATGCAAATAAAAGTTTCATAAAAAGCGGGGAACTGAGAGTCTTACCCCCGAATACTTACAGATGCTTATCAGAATAATGGAAACACCTGTAGTTGGCAACACGTCAGATGTATGGGTTGGCAGTGGTGTCGTGGTGACCGCAGCGCCGGACTGCTGGTGGTGGTGTGTTAGGTCGGTCTCCATACTACGTCAGGCGTCGTGGAACAGGAGTGTGCAGTGGCTGCAGCAGACGGAGGTAGTGTAAAATGGGAGACCTCTCAGAGTTTCAAAGAGGGCAAATTGTTGGTGCGCGGTTATGTGGAGTGAGTGTGACGGCAGTGGCTAGTGTGTTAGGTGTGTCGCCAGGGACAGTGTCGAAGGTGATGACGGCCTACACAACACACGGGAAAACCACATCGGGGAAGCGGAACAGTGGGCGGAAGAAAAGCATCAGTGACAGGGCACGCCGGGTATTAAAGCGCATTGTCACGCGGAACCGTCGTGCCACTGCGGCGCAAGTGACGGAGGAACTCAATCAGCACCTCCCCCAACCTGTTTCGACAATCACAGTCCGCCGCGAATTACATGACATGAACTTACGGGGTCGTGTTGCACGGGCCAAACCTCTCATCAGGGACCAGAACGCTTTAGCACGCCGCAAATGGTGCCGCGACCATGCAACTTGGACCGTTGACGACTGGAAACGTGTGGTATGGTCGGATGAGTCACCATTCACCCTATTCCAAACCACGGGCCGTGTTTATGTGTGGAGAACGCCCAAAGAAGCGTATGATCTGCAGTGTCTCCGCCCAACTGTGAAACATAGCGGCGGCACGGTGATGCTGTGGGCCGCAATATCATGGTTTTCATTGGGTCCTGTGGCCACACTTCGCGGACGCATCACTGCCAACGATTATGTCGTAATTTTAGGAGACCACTTGCATCCTATGGTCCGGATGTTGTTCCCGGACAATGACGCCATATTCCATGATGATAATGCACCCATTCACACAGCTGGAGTTGTTGCAGCGCGGTTTGAGGAACATCGGGATGAAGTTCAACACCTCCCCTGGCCCGCCCAATCCCCAGATCTCAACATAATTGAACATCTGTGGTCCATCTTGGAAACACGACTCCGGCGACGATTTCCACCTCCATCCTCTCTCACAGAACTGGCCGATGCCCTGCATGAGGAATGGTGTAATATTCCACTTGCTACCATTCACGACCTCTATGCCTCCATCCCACGTCGCATCCAGGCTGTTCTGAAGGCGAAAGGTGGCCCGACACCATATTAATCTGGTAAGTTGCACTTTCGTTCAGGTGTTTCCATTATTCTGATAAGCATCTGTACATCTATTTACCCTAATACTTAAATAAAGCGTTTCTTCATGGGGAAGAGTGAAATGCAATAGCAAACAATAGGATGTATTAGCAGAGGTAACTTTCTTAAGGCTAAGGATAAGAGGGCTTGTCTTCTAACTATTTATAGGACATTCCTCTGATAGTTGAATATAAGCGTTTCTATAAAGGAAAAGTGAACTATAATATATAATCATTGAGATCCCCCATAAACCCTGTTGTCAGTGTTGCCAGCACAAACCAAATACTATCAAGGGACCGGAGCCTTTGCTATTGTGGGTAGAATCGTAGCTGAAACTTGTTTAATCTAAGGAAACATTTGATTGTGTGAAAAAAAAAACAATTCATCATTTTGAAATCTAATTATCCGATAAATGACATTCCTGATCCGTTCTAAGTTATCCAAAAAAAGGTATATGCCATTTTTATGGTTAGCTTCTTAAGGATCTTTATGTTGAGGCTATAGAAAAAAGGGTCTTATAATACTGCTCACCTCGTCCGTCTGTCTGTCTGTTTGTGTCCAGAAATTAAATCTCAGGACGCTCAAGGTGTTGAAATATTCGTTAGGTTTCGTTCGAGAGTTGGCTAAACTAGCTGAGACCCTGCATAGCCGTCTAGATTGGTGCAGTGGTTCAGTGTTGCCAATCCGTTTCTTTAAAACATAAAAATGTTTCCATTCCATTAGATCTATCTGCACCAAACTTGGCATGATCATTATTTTAGACAATAGAAAAATGTGGTGTGTGTCCCAGTTCCCAAGTACGCAAGCTTTCAGTGTTATTAACCTATTTTAAAATGTTATTCTTCAAACTACCTCCATACCATTGGACATTAATATATCAAACTAAGTAGTATCGTTATTAGACACAATAGAACTATAAAATGTAATTTTTCAAATGGCATCTATTACGTTTGAAATATTTAAACTAAACTTGGCGTAACATTGTTTACACAGAGGGAGAATACTGTGTGTTGTTCCGTTTGTAAGCTTAGTAGCTGTCAGTGTTAAGAATTATTTTCATAAATTTAGTGTTTGTGTATCGAAGAATGTTCCAGATCGAAAGATATTTTGTATTGCTTGAATAGTGTCTGCCTCTTGAATAGTGTCTGTATTCATCAAATAAATATTAATTCCTAATCCTTTAACATTTATTGTTTCATCAAATTCACTTTTCCTCTTTTTTTCAGTAATAGGTAATCTGTCAAGTCTCTTTTGGTCATAAGCAATTATAATTGTGCATACAAATAACTAACTTAAACCCTGACTTGTAGTTTACAACATTTTTCCAAAACATTAGCTACAGTAAGCTTAAATATAGAACATTTTAATGCGGAAATATTGCTTTAACAATACGCCAACTTATCAAGAAAAGATAAATAAGGAACAATAATAATGAAAAGAGAAGAAGTTTATGTAGTTGTATTCGGCAAAGACCTTTATTACATCGACCATAATTCAGAAAAAAATATGAAAGGTGAAAAACTACAAAAAGTAAATAGGAATTTTAGCTTTTGGCAACACTGTTGTCAGTTAGTAAAACCTGTGGCTTTCACTTTATGGCTCACAATTTAATAAGTGGACTAAATTTGATAAAAGTTGGCAATGCGTAGATTTATAACAATTGCGAATTTTAATTTTATTTTTCAGACCTGTAGGCAACTTGGGCTCAGGCTATCCAAATTTGAAGACAAAATATGTTAAAAGGGCAAATAATCCTGTTAATAGTTTCGTTTTGCGATTCAAAATTATGTTCATGCAACAGATTGTCCAGGATCTATACCAGATATACCCGAAATAGTGCTTCAAATTTCCGGGTGTATTTATTTGTAATAAAACAAGAAAAATTGAGATATTCCGAAATCAGATTTTGACACAAATGACGTCAGAGTTAGACACATGCAGATGGAAGCAATGTACGCTTAGGAAATCACACTAGAATTAGTACACGATATATCTTTTTTAAGGAGTGTTTTCGATTGACGGAGTGTCGCATACACAAGTTTCGCAAGGTTAATTTTCATTGTCAAAGAGGTAATTCGTTTGATAGAACAAACATAAAATAACCCTCAAACTGATTCACCAATTAAAAACATAATTAAACTAGATGTATTGGGTACTACTTCGAGTGGGATTTGCTAAGCCTACCCCGTTTAAGCTTTTAGTTGTTGAGAAATGACGTCATTTGTAAAGATACCACCTTATTTTAAAGATACCACCTTATAAGTCAGAAACTAAGCAGATTTTGGAATGTCTTCAAAGGGACTACCTTTTTAAAAATTTTATATTAATAATCACTTCCTGAACTTTATTTCACGGACGCCCTATAATAATTGGGAATGCTTACACGATCCTAAGAAACTTGAAATGACCTCCCTCAGATTACGTTCTCCAAAAACATGTAGACCGTGCCACTTACGAGTTAACTACAATATTATTACTAAAAGACACTGAATATAAATGTTGTTCTATTATTCTGGAGACCTCTTATGTCGGTACGCCTGGCAATGGTCCATCTTTTGTGAAATTCTCTATTCGATTGTTTTTCATTCTCTCAAGTGGTTTAAGTCGAATTCGAAGAATCAACCTAGCTACTTTCTTCACACACTTGTTCAATATAAGAAACGAATCACTGTTCACGCATAACCTATGTTATTCTTCACACTGATTAATTTCTTGAATTTTGCTATCTCTATTAATGTCATATTTCAATCTAGCTATTTCATCTTTCTTCTCCGTATTATTATTATTATAAAAACCAGATCCAGCTGTAAAACATTATTCCAACTTATGAACTGCCAAATTAATCTAAAATACCTCAGGTTCTTCTCGATAGCTATGTGACACTGCCTCTCGCAGCTAATAGGGGTCCTACCTAGCCTGTTAACGAAACGATCCCGCTCGCTATAAATGTACTTGATTTATACTAAGTACATTACTTGATTATTTCCTTATGATGCAAATAATAAAATTTTCTTTGCTACTGGCTTGAAATATTTGTCCAAAAGCTTAATATAGCAAACACCAAGATGGCACCTGATGCGCTAATACTGCATCCATTTCAAGAAAGCTGTTCACATTATAGAGGGAAATTTATTTCAAAACAAATATTCACTCACAAAATATGAAGGAAATTTGTAACTCGAAGTTTTAATAGAACCATCCTTTTTTGATAAAAACATCACTATTGTCGCCAAGAACCGCTTTGAGTCCAAATGCTAAAGTGTTCATTTTCCGAGAAAATAAGAGTGCTAAAGTGATCTCTTTTTTTCAAGCAAAGTATTCATTGTGATATTCTGTAGAACACCTAACTACTTTTTTTATTTTAGAGGCTTCCTCGTGTTAACTCTGAAACTTCCAAGATTCTAGGAACTCAAAGCTATTCATTCTTTTCTTAAAACTATTTTGTTTGTGGTGAAGGAATAACACATAGGCTCAGCTATAGGACTTCATATAGGGGGAACAATTTGCTACCATTGTAATAGTTATTACATGTTAAATAATGGAATGAGACCTGACCAAACTAAATAGGCAGACCGTGGTATGAAAGCACAAAATAACAAAATAGTTAAATTGTGTATTGTGTTAGTAATAAGATAATACTATAATTCTCTTCAAAGTGGCACGGTATACAGAATATTTTAGGTTGAACCTGTTGGAGAGGTAATTTAAGGTACTAGTACCCACTTGTAAACAATTGTCAACGTAGATTTTTCTGTCATGGACAATTGTCAGCGGACAGATGTCTATGTGAAGTTTGGGCACATAATATTCTGTCACGAACAAAAGCTTAGCGTTCACACTTCAGTCTTGTTTTGTTGTCAGATTATGACGCAAACAGTTGATTCACAGGGACTTGTGCCAGTTATTTGTTTTTTCTGACTAGCAGGAAGGTAAAGAACAAACAATATTGGACACACGACTTATTGAAAATGGGGTAACCAACATGCAGATAACTTATTGAAAGAACTTAAATTGGAGAATGGCATTGGATTAAGAAATTTTGTCCGGAAGACCACGTCAGACAGTTTATACTTAGTTCGTTTTCATTTCCACATTCCAATTGCCATCGATAGTATGGAAAAGATGTATTGATGTAATTGGTTCCATTAAAATAGCAATAATAATGTATTGTAATATAGTTAACAGCGTTTATAAACAAAATTCTGTGCGTACAAACCAAACATAAATATTTTCGAGTGAACCTTTATCAAATAATGTAATTAATTTTCTCCTAATCAAATTATGCATAGTTCTGCGTGAAACAAACATTATATCCCCTTATAAGGAATCGTTACTTCGTATAAAACTAAAACACCTTCTGAATATACAGTAATATATATCTGAATATATATACAGTAACAAAAATGCTGTTAAACACGCTTCTGGGTTTAGGTTTGTTGTTTGAGTCATGGAAATTATTTTATCCTCTCAAAATAATTGGCACATTAGACTAAACCTATGCATTACAATAATAGACATTTATTCTTCTCAAATGCATCATGTAAATTATCAATTGGGGAGCATAATTCTTTATATTCACCATTTTCCAGTACATCTACTGTTTTCATAAGCTCTTTAAACACAGACACCACTTTCCAATTATATTTAGCACTGCACTCGACGTAAGCACAATTCCAGTCCTTCTTCACTAGTTTCACAATTTCTCGCTTCTCTTTATTGTCGCTACTATCGCGGGTATAAGACTCAATAAGGTCCAACTTGTTTCCTACGACAATCATTGGTACATTCCTCATGTCTCTACTTTGAAGAATTTGGTCCCGAAGTTTCGTAATATACTGGAAGGTATCTATATTGGACAGATCATAAACTAAAATATACGCTGAGGCATTTCGTAGTCCATAGAACCGAAACTCGGTCCATTCGTAATATGAATTGACAGGGAAATATGGAATGACTGGAATGTCCGAAATTTTTAACTCGTATAAATGTTCGTTGATAATTACTGATGGATAATACGTATGTTTTATGTCCGTTGGTTCATATTCTTCTGTGAATTCGTTCCAGACGAATTGCTGAAAAGAATAAATTGAAAATTGTTAGTATTGCATGTTTATAGGTGTGGCTTACAATGTGTGATTATTGTATACATTTGTAAATCGGGTCCTTGAAAAGAGTTGTTCAGGATATCATTGATCAAATGTCTAAACGCTAATAAACCTATCGCTTTGCTAGTTGTTTTTCGTTATTTGGAAACACTGAATGCTTTAATTTGTCCATTGTAGTTCCATTTTAAAGACATTCGTGAACTCTTATAAGTCTTCTTAATGTTTTATTGTCCGTTTTACCTTAGGTTATGGTTCACCTGATTGAAAACGGTTGCAGTAAATCGAGGTAATTCAGCAAAATATCCCAAGTTAATTTCTCCCTGACTGCTCTGATTTACACAGAATTCTATAGACGCATTGCATCATGTATAAGAATATTAGAAAGACTAGTAGTCTCAGCGGATTAGTAGTCTCAGCGGATTGTAGCTAATAGTACAAATGGAGAACATTAAAATCTTAATCTGAAGTATTCTTCTGCTTTTGTTTAGATGATAATGTCTGTTAAACACTGAATGCATATACTGCAAACAAACCATAATGGAAGACTGTATAGTATCATCATATTTGTAAATAATAGTGTATAATTGACGGTCGCTAAATATTAACTTAAAATCATTTTTATCCACCTACTTTTGTTTAGATTCTGGCGTGGGGTAGAAGCAAAGTGGGTATAGTGCAAAAACTATTATTAAGAAACACTAGTAAAAACACGAGATAAGTAATTTTGTTATAAAATGTTTAAACTAAAACTTTATTAAAATGCTAATCACTTTTGCATCTCGGGATAACTTTGCGTCTATCCGATCTCAAGTTGGAACTACAGCCGACCATCCTGGCAGGTTTTCCAAGAATTTTCTATTTAACCAATAGAACGCCCGGATGGTATCTTAAGAAAGATCCGGGCTGATATTTTTCATCTTTACCTAGCCTGTTCCGGTCTGAGCCAAATATGTCAAACGGTATTTAAGTCCACTTTTCATTTAGGCTGGATTCCAGCTACTTAGATATGAACTAAAATAGTGCATTTACTTACAAAAACATTCATATTATTCACAATTCTTTATTTTATTACTCATAGTAATGCTACTGCTATAATTAACACAATTTACTTCAACGGAATCAGCTATTTTTTATATAATACAATAATATATAGTATAATACTGATTTCTCCGGAAGTAATTGTGTGTAAATATTTTTTATCAGATTAAGAAAATTAACGACTCCAAATGCTTAACATTGAGCATTAAGAATATCAAATATAATGATCAATTTATCTTTTCAAAAATAAAACAGCCAACAAAGCCTCCAATAAAAATGGTGGAGAGCTGGAACGAACTTCATTTTATTGAGAAAAGCGTTCTCAATATCTCTCCAAAGAAAATCTGGGAATATGACTTTCGCCGGCATACTGAATAAATGGCGACAAGAAACAGTTTTGCTATATATCTCACTTTAAAATGATTTTAGAACAAAATATGTTATTACTGCTGTGTATTCAAATAAGAAAAAAAAATGATTTAATTTGATAAATGTTTGCTTTATGTCGAATTATAATTTGATGACGAAATCTAGATAGCAATGAATTAAAAATGAAGACACAGGATTGATAGACTTCACAAGAATATTGTAATAATAACTTTTTTCATTAACGCATTGACTAATGAAACAATCTTACATTCAAAATAACCGCTGTAAAATAAAATAGATAAACATAACTACGAAAAGGTGCAATGTAGCCAAATCGTACTTATTTTAGACTCACAGCATGTACATTAAACCTCAATGTTAATTTTCTTGTCCGGTTACTTGGAGTTTATATTTGCTTTTGAAGCAACAATTCGAAACATCTTAAGAAATAATAATGACAATAATTTAACAATAAACTTATAGGAATTCATGGAACCGAAATGAATATATGAAAAACAAATTGAGAGCTGTTTCATTTATGTACAATGAAAATTAAATTTAAGTGGTTTTATTCTACCCATGCTACTGTGAAGAAGTATTTTAGTTATATATTAACAATAACATCACACACTCTTGCTTTTCTGGAACAACACCTAAATGAGAGCATGACAGTCAATTGCAATGCTTGCAGATCACGGAGCACTTTAAATCTTTAATCCAGTTTTTCTAAAGCTCCCTTTTGTCCCTTGTGCAACCTGTACGACACTCACATTATAAAATGTAGGAAAGCTCTGTAGTGGGGTTTTTTCATCTGTTACCACATGAATAATTCAATTCTTTATAACTTTCCAACTGCACTTCGATGGTGGGAAGTTCTTTAATTCATTTGTGTGCATTGTTTATATATTGTAAAGTGTAAACGATAGTACTGAAACCCAAATTAAATTTACATTTGCTCTATAATTTCATCAAAGAAGTACCGCAAGCATAGATGGGATTAAGTCTCGTTGCCATCAATGTTAGCAAAAAGTTGAAGAGCGAGCAAATTCTCTTTCAGCGTGAACAATTTTCCAGGATTCAACAGGAGCAAAATTCAAAACTTCTGTACTGTTCTCTAGTTAATTATACTTCAAAATAGCTACAATATTACAAACACAACGGAATGAATGTTAGAAAATGATGCTTTTCTCAGCAGTGATAATTTTCTTACCTGCTGGGATGGGTGCTAAAGCGAAAAGGCAAACATGGTAGGAATTAAACAGGTTACTTCAGATCTCCGAAATGTCGCCTCAGGTACTAAAGAGATTTTCTCTCTTGGCTGGAAAGCTTCTGCATTTCATTTTTCTGTGTAAACTTCTCAACGTTTTTCAGTCTTCTTAATTAGAAATATTGTCCGCTCAATATTAATGGAAAATGTAATTCAGTAATGTTTCTTTTACTCCACTATAACACTATAAGAGGATGTCCTCATAGACAAAACATCGACCTGGAATTATATTTTGCTCAAAGGCTCGTTTATATGGAGCAAAGAAGGAATATATTAATATAAATTAATTTCAATTTTATAGAAGGAAGCAAGATTCAAAATCATTCCTGAGTTTTTTAACTACTTCTGAAATGATTCTCCATCGAATTGCTGCTCATCACTTAGCTAGAAGGAAATGGGGTACAGGATAGTAGGTACTTATCCCATGGGAGAATATTTGGTTAATGCTATTTGGTTACCCTTTTAAAATATGTTCCTCTACACGATCTGGGAAACTCAATTGCTGACAATGTAAACATACTTTCCTATAAATAATTGTTACAAAGAAACTTGCTGTCGAAAATGTTTCACAGCAGAATGTTGACTGAAATAACAAAGAGAGTTTTAAAGAAAGAAAATGTCCATATAAAGTAGCTTTAAGAACATTCAAAAATGCTTGTTTTCACTTACAACCCATGCATGCCCAGATCAGTTTGAGTACTGCCGTTACTCAGGGATAACATAAACGTAATCTTTGTTTCTCTAAATAATAAAGAGAGTCAAATACGTTTGTTGAATTATTACGAGAGAGAAACAATTTCTCAATGAAGGCTTGAGTAGTATTATAATTACTAGAAAGCACGTGGATGTAAATGAAAGGTCAAACCGCACTAGACAGAGCAACGATTGATTTATTAAAATCCTTTTGAATATATTAAACAGTGCTCTCGACGAACTTGATATGCTAAAGTGTCTATAGATAATAGCACATGAGAACGACAGGGAAGAAATTAATGCAAAGAGGAAGGCTAGCGTAAAATACATTTATAGCCAGAGACATGTAAAAGAAAACAAGAGAGAATGTCAAACATTTATACCAGTGCAACAGAAGTAGCAAAAGCAAAGAGATGGGTTTTGGGTTTCTATTTCCTTAATTAACATTTTACGTATTGGTTATCTTAATTAAATATAATGAAATTAGTGCATGATTCTCGAAACAAATATTAGTATATCAAAGTAAAAACAAATAGCTTCAAAACCTCGTTACATATAACATGCACATATTCCAGGAAAGTACACAAAAAGTGAAATGTAGACTTACTTAGTTGGGAGAGAGTTTTATTTTTGAGATTTTAAATGTAAATAAGGAGATATTTATCGTGATGCTAATTTTGGTATTAAAACATACATATTTCCTCATTTTAAAGTTATTTTTAGATAGCATAGATTTGGCAACAGGACTGGTCACATGTTACAATGTGGTACCAAAACAGTTAAAAGGTTTCTTCTTAAATAGCAAATGATTAGCATAAAGTGTATAAAATTTGTAATATTTCTTTTTAAAACATTACCATATACTTCTGAACAAAAATTTAGGTTTTACAGTTTACTTGAAGACAAGTGTTATGTTACTTAAGGTTTGAAGAAAAATAGGTCCTTAAATATTAGTTAGTTCAATCTTTTTTTCTGAATACAAAAATCGTTAATGAACGAGATGGAACTTCACTGTCTTCTACGAGAAACAGGAATACATAAAGTGTTCAATAAGAGTAACAGTTATTAAATGATCGCTGTGACTAAATCCTTATAATCACTCCGAAATTTGTAATAAATAAATATAAGAAAGGCAGAGAGAAGACAGAAACAAAGATGCGGATTGAAATGAATAGTGTGAACCATCCGCTGTTTTGAAATTTCATTTTCAATTTTTTTTATGATTTTTGAGTAATTTTAACTAAGGTCGTGACAGTCTGGGATACATAAATTTGGAAAGAAGTTGATCAGGACAGGAGTTACCTTTTTAAAGATGCAATCCAGATATATGTTTGATGTGACTTGTAAGAAACACTGAAAAAATCTCAGTCAGTCTGAGCCTGTGGTGGAATAGTTGTCTAGGATCTACCGATTACTAAGCCAACGGTGCTGCACTTATATGGCAACAAAACGTGGTAAAATGCTTTGAAATTAGTCAATCAGATCTTTAAATTTCATTTAGAATAGTACCATTGATTAATATTTAATTATATGTCAACTAAGAAAAATATGTCAAAACGGTACACGTTTACACAGATTTTAAGGAGCTTACAGTCACTTTTCCGCTCAATATCAATCCAATTGCAGAATGATTTACATAAATTGTACGCCCTTCTGAACTGGCGAATTAGAAACTGTTTTTGCTATATTTTATTCCCTAACATATTAAATAAGCAGGACCAAAACTTTTAAAGACTGATTGGGTTTGAACAAAAAGGTTGATAATGTCTTCGTGAATTCATTCTGGTTTTATAGTATTTGTCAAATAAGTGTAAATATCAAATCTAGTTTTAAATTCAGTTTAATATCATGCTCTCTAAATTTCTACGTAGTATAATATCCGTTTCGTGAGAGTGAAGTATAGTTACATTTGACCCACCTGAATAATCGATGTTTTTCCGACTCGTGGTGAACCCAGCAATATCACTTTAATAAGATCCATGGAATCAGGACTCGCTTCTGTTTGTGGTTGAACCTCAAGGATAGCTCTGAACTCATCTCTCTTCTCCAGATAGTCGAGATCAAGATCTACATAATAGAAAATAATAAAAAAAAAAATATTCATTATATATGAAGAACAGGAACTATATTTTATTATAAGATATACGCAGTAAAGGTTAGCAGTAAATATGAATTGGAACATGAAATCAACGCTTTGATGTTAAACACTGACGAAAAATCATAAACAAGGCATGCGAGAAACAGATGAGTGGAGTAGATTTGCATCAGGATGATGCATTTTGGGTTTGTTTTCTCTTTGGTTTAGTTACATGTTCTGTTGACTTGATTCCATTTTCGTAAGTAAATTTTGGATAATTACAATGTGTATTTTAGTATCCTTGTTAGTTCACAATCTTCCCCCTAAAAGATCGAGGAAACAATCTATCAAAGAAAAAAGTATGACGAGTCAGGTGATAATTGCAGAAATTAAATGTCTGAGCGAACTAAGAAACAGTACCGAGCAACATTTTCTTTATTTGACTCTCTACTTTTTTGTTTGATTTCTATTCGTTTACATTTTTGGCTTAAACCTTTTAGGTCACACGCAGGGAAAACTTTCGTTTCACAAGATGGACGAACGTCAAATGGTAAAGAAGAGAGAACAACCACATCAGGAGCTATTCTATTCTCAAGACAGTAGAAATAAGGAAAGTTCCGTTACTTCTTGCTTCAAACAAACTTTGAAAGAGGCTCATCAAACTTCCAACTGTGACTAAGACTCTTCAAAGTTTTACAGACGTTCTGTGATGAAGATGTTTGTCCAAACTTCTTCGAGTCATCTTCTAGGTCCATTTCGGCATAGGGATGAAACTAGTACTAGAAAACTGTAGTGACAAGAGTGAAAGCGCTCTTTGAAAATGTAAGAATTTTATTCTTATTGTTATGCTTACTCTAGTTAATCTGTTCTTCGTACACTGTAAAAAAAGTTACACGTCTTCAGCCCTCCTTGTTATAACATCACTGGAAAGTATTTAAGTTTTCTGCACAAAAAAATTATAAAAGTCTGTAAAAAAAACTTTCGATGGTGTTCTTTTGTAGGTGGTATAAGAAAAGAAAAAAACTTATACAGTCAGCGACAAAACATTTTACCCCATTGGTAAACTTTGTTTGGAGAATAACATTGGAATGGATGGACAGTTTCTGTCGCCCAAAGGTAAAAGGTCGTATTTAGTAAACAGTTTTGAGAAAATAGTGATGTTGTGTTTATCAAAACGTTGTGCACTTAATTGTTAGACAACCAAACTCTTAATACAAAATTTTCTTTGGTCTTTGAAGGTATTTTAAAATGCAAATATGTATATCAAGAAATGAGACAGCGTTTGGTGAAAATTGCGCATACGGTCGACTGCTTTTGCAACACATGGTTGTTTCTGTCATTGCGGCATTTTGCCTTAATATTTTCAATGAGAATTTTGAAACATTAGTCTTTCTTATATTCCCTTACATTTTTTTGGCCGACAAGAAATTTTAGTACAAATATTGGTTGAACATTTTACTTTGGATACGCTATTCGATATATAAATAATAATACAACAATAAGATCCGCAAGTCACACCAATACAGAGGAATGCCGTGATTTAAGAGACTTCGATATTTGATATCTTGATATTGAATTTTAATCAAATTATGGATTTAGCTAACTCAGTCTCAGGCTAGGATAGAGTGAAGAAGTGGATATTAGAACGGGATATTAGAAGTGGATATTCGTAGGTAACATACTGGGATTAGCCTGGCTTTATTGACGAAAAATCTGGAGGAACCTAAGTCTGTATAGATTGTGGCTCTTATAGGAACTTCCGACTTCTACCAACTGAGCTACATATTGTCAGTGTCCCGTTCTATCCTACGTTATTCTATTTCCAACCGTTTACTTTTCGTAGCAGCTGAAAACCTACTGCTGTCTTCAACAGGATGAGTAGAATATTAGAAATGTATTCTCTTCTTGTAGATCCATGGAGTTAGAATACTGTTATGAGGAGGAAGTTAGTTACACGTCTTGATTTATATATAAGATCTTTTATGTCATAATCGAACTCAAATTCATATAAAATTAGATCTTACATTCGGTCCAAAATGATTTTATTTTGTTATGATTTTATCTGCTTATATCGCCAATTTTTATTCACCAAATTTTCCTTTACGTGCTTTGACATTGTTGTTGTTGTCCCTTCGGTTGTTTAAAATTAAATTTTATTTATAAATTGAAAATCAGGAACGCTATACATTCTGTTTCTTTCTGTATAGAATAACAATGAGATCAACATAAAAAAAAATGCATTGGAAGTCATTTAAATGCAAGACAGTGTCAAAAGCCGGGTCGAGCCTTGGAGATTATTCCACGAGTGAGTTTTTGGCTTCATTGGAACTTCAAACGAATCATTATTTACAAGATAATATTTCCTTTCTTTACCCAAGAATTAAAAGTATTTGCCGTCCAAATGTTTCGGAATCCATTAGGTTGTTCTTAGTAGCGACAGTTTATGGCTTTCATTTCCTTTGTGTAATGTGTAATTTTGTCAGCAAATATATAAATGTTTGTTATTATTATTCTTTTGTTTTATTTATATTTCCATGTGATAAAATACAACGTACCAATTTACTATACATGGTAAGGTAGTACATTTTTGCTTACAGGCCTAATTCATATCATTAAAATTAAATGAAAATATCTTCATTACTATGAGAGGTAATATTAATACAAGGGTCGAGTTTTTAGCTTGAAACGTAGCCTGGCATCAAATGACATTTTCCGGGGTCAAGAACAAAATTAAATTTAAAAAATTATCTCTAAGTCACGGCAACGTAGAACTCAATAATAATTGGGTTCAACCAGTACGGTAACGCCTTGACGCGAAGATCTGAACCTCCTCAAGAGACCCTACGGAAAGCTTTAATCCTCCTGGCATCAAATAAAGAGTCGGAGATTCTGTAGCAGAAACAAAAAACGCCTGGGATTTAACTGGTAACAAAAATGTATTACCAATCTGGAAGCTGACTGTACTTTAGGGGACCGTTCTAATTTCTTCTGAATGATCTAGCTAAGACTAGTCAAATAAAAATAATAGCGCTCCAATAGGAATGTTCTTGACAGAGACAAAAAGCAAATTACAGAATTGATTGCAGAGTTCAAGGTCAAAAGAACCATATTGAAAATTTAAAGTATTTTACTGAAATGATCGAGGGGAGAGAGAATTTATTCCATTCACTTACCAACAAACACTCTATCTCACCTGCTATCAAACATCGACGCTCCATACCCTTTCCAAGTGCTAGTGAGTTTACGCAACTTGTTAATCCTTAAGAAGATATTCAGATTCAAATTTATTTACATTCCGAAGTATTCAGACTTTTCCATACTGAATGCTAATCAGGTATTTCCCGATTTAAATTCATGCAAAAGTAACGTATTGTGGAAATCAAACTTCAGTTAACATTTTAAAATTAACTGAAATAAAATTTTCGCGCCTGGGATGACTTAAGACCTTCAAGCTTTTAATTTAACTGTATCCAAGCGAACAATGCCTCAAACTTTACCGACACAGAATCTTATCAATACAAATGCATTAAATTTATTTCATTTGTTATAAGACTATCACTTGAAGTTATTTAACTAATTTCTTTACCCGGTTGGTACACTGTAAAAAGTAGTTGTGTTAATTCAACACATTGCGGTGTCCCAGCGTGACTACCACTTTTGTGTGTTAAATCAACACAACACACGGTGTTGATTTCGGTACTGTGAAAAAAAAAGCTACGGATGCAGCGAGATTTGAACATCGGTTGCTCAGTTAGAAGTCGAGCGTCTTACCGACTTGGCTAAATCGTCAGACAGAAAAGGTACTAGGTGCAAACGATATTTACTTAACAACATTTGAATTAAACGACTACACTATAGATTCAAACAGTGTATTGGATCAAATATATGTTGCTGAGCCCCCAAAACAAACTAAGTTACTTGCACGACTTATCCCATTGTTTGATCACTTCCTATTTGTCAATTGAGAACCAGAATTCCTATTCATTGAGAATATTCCATTTCTATGAAAGCAAGCAAGATGGCGACAGCGAAACACTTGAGCAGCATTACTGCTTTCTTATCGTAACAACATGTCAAATGCTGCGCTTGCTTTCATAGAAATGGAACATATTCTCAATGACTGGGGATTGTGATCCCTAATTGAACAATGGAAAAGTGATTGAATCATGGCGTAAGTCGTGAGAGTAACTTTCTTTGTGTTTAGGGTTAAGCAACATTTTTTTAGCCTCTATACTGTTTCAATCTAGTGCTTTTTCGGTCTGACAATTTAGCTAAGTCGGTAAGGCGCTCGGCTTCTAACTGCCCAACCCATGTTCAAATCTAGCTGCTGCCGTAACTATTTTTTCTCCCACTACCGAAATCAACACCGTGTGTTGTGTTGATTTAACACACAAAAGTGGTAGTCACGCTGGGACACCGCATTGTGTTGAATTAACACAGCCATTTTTTACTGTGTACCTAAGCCAAAACCCCCCAAAATCCTAAATTTTAACTTTTTCTGATTTAACTTCACAATTAGACGATTGCTTTAATTGATTTCGAATTTACTATAACCTAATTGAGCTCCGTAAGATTTACCTCACTGTTAAGCACATCAGTTTAAAGACACACCACGTCACAATTATCCATTACTTTTTGCACCACTCAAATAATTTAATATTTTAACAGAAAATTACTTTCTCATAGAATTTATCACGTTATCACGTTGCTTAGTTTAAGCAACACAATTAATGATTTAAACTCACGAGTTTAGTGACATATTTTAACCATCTTTTAGTAGTTGGCAATCTATGCCATTAGGAGTACTGTAAAAGTTGTTTGAATGGGCCAACTAAAAATCCGTTTATTTGAGTCCTATTTTATTTCACGTTTGAACTTGTTTACAAGAGAACAATATGCACTTATTTAGAAAAGTCTTTAGCTTAAGAACTCGCCTGAATTGTTACTGAAATGTGCATGATTTCTAGCAACAAATGCAAATTTACCGGTTCACACTCTGCTACACCACTCTGTTTCATATCCCGCATTTTTAATTCTGCCGTAGCTATTAAGCCATTATGTATGACGATTTAGCAGTATTAACATAATATTTAAATCTGAATAATATCTTTAAGCCAGTTTACACAGACAGTCGCCACACTTGATATTCGTGTTCCAACCCATATCTTAAAATCCAGTCGTAAGTACGTAGGTTAGAAGAATTTGACCAGAAGCACTCGGGCTAAAATAAACAGTCTAAATGTTTGCTACAGCCGAGAGACACACTCACCAAAATTCACAGGAACAGGTGGCGCTTCCATGTGGGTTTTCAAGGAACCCAATGAACAGACGTACAGAGCTAGGTTCTTACTTCCACTGCCATTTATTGTACTATCATGGCCAAAATTATGTTCACATCACTTTGTTATACACGATTTTTCTCTAAACCTACAAGATAGGCCACCCAACTAACGTTGTGTCGGCGGTGTGTCATTCTGAAAGAGTGTGAGTAAGCGAGCAAGGGTTGGAATTTTCTTTTCTTTAACAGAAAACATTATCACATGTCCTGGGTTCTGAAAAATATATTTATGATTTCTTGTAGTTTGTAGCAAATAATGAAAAACTTAAGAGAGTCCTATTTCAAACAATAAAATAGGAAACCTAATAAAATGTTTATTTTAGGTGGGCCACTAGTTGAAGGGTACTGAAAAGTTTAATTCAAATTCTCCAATAGAAAAGATCCTTACCAAATATGGAGAAACAAAAATGAATTTTAAAACCCATGGTTTCTTTCTTTTTTCGTTCTTAATGAATTCCATAGAACACTAACGTTATGCATGAAAGACAAGAGAAAAGGTCTGTTTCTATCAGTTCTTAAAAATAGGGCACGATGCACGATATTTATGCTTGATCATTTCTGATATTATGTTGTTATTTACGTTATTTTTTACGGGCGTGCCTATGATATTGTGTGTCCGTGCATGTGATAAACATCGAAACGAGTATGCTTTCTTCCGAGCACCGTACCTTATTTGGTAGAAGGTTGGTTTCGTATTCGGGAGGACCTCGGTTCGGTACCAGCGGCTGACTGTCCTGACTTAGGTTTTCCCAGTGTTTTCCTCAGTCACGACAGGCATATACCGGGATGGTACACTTCGCATCAAAAATATTGCGACAGCGAACGCCGTCCAGCTAGGAAACCCAAATGGCACCTTCTTATCCCATAATCGTTTCTAGTAAACAGACCCCCTCTTTCTCCTTCCTTCGTCTCGCCCATACTAAAATCGGCAAAAATCATGAACACGTTTTTATTTAATAGATATGTATTAGTATCGATAAAATGAAAGCGAGACGAATCAATATACATAAGTTGATCAAGGGAGAAATTTAAACATACAATCAAACATTGAAACCGATGGATGTCTGTAAGACAGAGGCAGAGAAATGAGAGAGAGTGAGAAAGAGAGGAGAAATAGAAGAAGAAGAAGTACAGATAAAAAATATGGAATTTAAACGTAGTAAAAAATATTAAGTTCAGTTCCCACAGTATAAAGTTCAGTTCCCACAAATCAAATCTAACAGCAAGAGAGAAGTGATTTTATATTTTTGCAGGGTTATTCGAATATATAAAGGGTGCTTCAAAAATTCATTAAATCACTTTCAAAATGGAGACCAAACTTGGTGGTCAGAATAAATACTTATGATTTCCAGTGAAACTCCAGAGTTTTGATACACATCTAGGATAATGTCAAATGTGTAATACACATTGTTTGTTTGCGCGGGGTTAGTCTGCAAATTCGGTGGGGTTTATTAAACATACTGGTTCGGAATACTTTGTAATCACGGATGCTGCCAGGATTTTCAGATTGGGGCGTAAAGTCAAAATTGGGAGGGTGGGCGTAGAGTTTTGCACAGTTTATATCAACGTTTGTCCCCAATATGTTAAAGTTGGGGGTACATCTCCAGGATTTGGGCTGGCATCCCCTACAGGGGCCGGGGTCTAGCGGAATCACTGATTGTAAAAAACAGTAGATACTGTAGGCCATGCTGACCCATTGATTAGATTTATACTTGATAACCCGTAGGATGAAGGAGAGATTTTAATTATTTCATTCCGTTTGAACAATGTTTCTTTAAGGGGTGACCAGGACCGGAGATGTGTCCCCGAGAACAAGAAAAATACGACGCCGAAATTCCCAGTTAAATAGGGTTTCCAGACCGGGTCAATCGGGTTACCGGGTCACTTATGTTTGGGTCAGACCGTATCACCGGGTCATCGAAAGTGGCCCGAAATTGGCTCTGGAAGACGCACAAAAGGAGAGAGTGTGTGTAAAGTAAGAGAAAAATTGAGATAAATAGATAGAGAGAAGAAGAAGAGAAAGACGCAGCAAATATACGATAAGAATACAGCAACAAAGAGAGGAAGAGACCAATGAAAAACATGAAAATTTCGTGGGGAATCGAACGCAGGTTTTCAAATTAGAAGTCCCGTACGCTAGCGATACTCCACAGCTGGCTGTACCTAACGCTTGCTTAACATGTTATGGTGTTTCTTTCTAAGAATAATAACATGAAAAGTGCGTATTTCTGATCAATGACGTGTTGTTTACTTTCCTCGTAACCCCCTGAGACTTGATTTGAACTTTCCCAACCGACATTCGCAAATGGTCTTCCTCGCTATAGTGACTCAGTTCCTCCATTCCACAGTCGGAAATATTCTCCGTTTTGTATGAGAAGAGATGATTAGATTATTCACGATTGCTTTGTAAAAAGAATCTTTGGCTTAAACAGGATTTGAACCCATGTTAGTTTGCTTTCGAACTAGAATGTCCAGCGCGTTTCCCCTACTCCATTTTGCCAACGATCTCACCACCTATGAATAACCAAGTTCAAGTACGAGGAAAATGTAAAATTGAGTATATGTGTTTCATTTTGTCTGTATGTATTGTGTGGTAAGTAAACACATGTGTATGTATGTCCTTTTTGTCATGTCAAATTATGAAATGAATATATTATGGCAGTTTTACGAACAAACCCAGCTTAGGATAAGTATTGCCACATTATGATACGATCATTTATTGTCGTTTATTTTAACGTAAACCAGCCTGAACGAATCTAACATCACCAAAAGAAAACTGTCATTAGCAAATCTAGAAATTAAAACTTCAATTAAAAGTTCTAATATACTTCGTCCAATGTGATAAGTTCAACGTAACACAAATTTTAACTTTTGACAGATTGTATTGTAAGTATTATATCGCGCAATCTGAGTCTATTTTGATTTAACCAGTTTCAAAATATCCTGTTCAATTTTTGTGATACATTTTCAGTCACAAGTTAGGCACCCATCGTCCCCATGCCTGGCGCTCTACGGTACACTCAGCCTCCTATCAAACTGAGTACCAGAGTGCTCTTAGTACTCCTGGGCACCTTGGGAAGGTAAAGTCAGTCGAGCGTGGGACTGACCACCCCACCGCACTTCGTACCGTAGGTCGAGATGTGGAGCGCTACCTCCACATCCCCCATGCACCGTTCACGGAGCGTGCGAATCGCACAGAGGATAGCTTTTTCTTTACCGTTATTAATTCTTGTAACTGAGAAACAGATGTGTAAAAGAGAAAGTTTTCCAGATATTTCCATGAAATTGCTACAATTGCTCACAAAACCCACTTTCGACACTGTGAAAATAATTTTGCGAAACAAAATTTTATCCACCCTTTGGTGGTCCAAATTGAAAAGTTAAGTAGATCGAGATCGAGAGATGCTACAATATTTTATAGACATAATACAGCCTTCACGAAAAGGCCAAGAACAATGGAGAAAGACTGATAACTTCCGCGATTTCGAAAACCCTACACGTACTTTGAACACAAAGACATACACAAATACACATGGGCATCTCCGGACGGCAAAACTCTTAACTAGATCGGTCACGTATTAGTAGACAGACGAAAACACACCAACACAATGGATGTTAGGTCGTACAGAGGAGCGGAAGGTGACACCGACCATCAATTAGTGATCACAAAAATAAGGGAAAAGTTATGCATCGCGAACAGAGAAAACAAGGGTTCAAAACAACTGAAATTTGAAGTTAAACGATTAAATAATCCGAGCATAAAAGCATATTACCAACTCGAACTCTCAAATAGGTTCGAAATGCTAGCCGACTCGAGTAATAATAATGGTATTAATAATGAAATTGATGTAAGATGTGGGAGGCAATTCGTGAAACAATTAAGAGCGCAGCGAAGGAACGTGTAGGTGAGAAGAAACAACAAAAAACAAACCTTGGTTTGATGAAGAATGCCTTAAGCTTCATGAGGAACGAAAACAAGCAAGGCAACGATGACTAAGTAAAAAAAAAGGCGAGAGCACTTCGCGTTGTTAATTATCGTTCAGGATAAGCGAGTGTGGGCTACTTCCGCTTTAGTAAACCGCCATTTTAATTCCAGTGACCCGCTGGTAGACGCAAGTATTTTACGCTCTTTTTTTACTATGATGTACTAAAACTGGATTCAACCTACTTTTGTAATACATGAAATGTAAACAATGAAACAGAGTAGTAGACATACATGCAACCAGATCTCGTGGGAACATCGACATAAATACATAAGAATATGTTTTTAGTCAGTATTTCCATTTTGGAAGTTTCATACGAAATCCAGGCGGATCACAAGCTAGAAAATGCAGATTGCAGGATAAATTTGGGGGCGGTCTTATGATATTTTACTTCCTGCTTTGCACAGTTCC
>JAGDQP010024136.1:0-25823 GCA_022664845.1 Lepisma saccharinum | reverse complement strand
ATAGTATTTCAGGATACAGAGATATTGGTGGGGTAAGCCAAGACGGTCCAATTTGTACAAAAGCCCCTTGTACCAAACCTTGTCAAATGCTTTTGCTGTATCAATGAAGATTCCAAACGTGTGTCCACAGCGGTTAAACTGCAAGGTAATTTCTTCAACAGTCCTGACAAGCTGTGGTTGTTTATTGAACTGAGACCGAAAAGCAAATTGATTGTGATCATGAACATGAGAAAATAGACGAGTTTTGAGCAGTCGTTGGCTGACAACAGAGAGAAGGCTGATGGGGCGGTGACTCTGAGGACATAAACTGTCTTTAGCCACTTTGGGGATCATAATATTTTTTGCAGTCTTCCATAGCGATTTGCAATGTCCGTTTTGCAAAATCGCATTGAACAGTCTGGTCATCAGTGGAGCATTTTTCGAGGAATATGCTTGAGAGCCATAGCCGGAAACATGTTTGGACCAGCAGTAGTTCATCCCCAGAGGATGCAGATGATCAAGATGTTGTGTGGAAGTTTGAGTGGAGGCCAAAGGAAGATGTGACGGTGACTAAACTGGAGGGAGAGACTGAATTCTCTTTTCGGCCAGAATGATTCAGGGAAGATTTGTAAAAAGAAAAGTGAAAAATAAAGCTTTGTCCTGTTCTAAGCCACTTAAAAAAAATCTTCTTAGTATTAACTCGGACACGTCGTTAAAATACACTATATTTCCCTTGTTCCAAGCCTGCGCATATAATTCCTAGTGGGTAAAACTTACCCTAATTTAAGTTTTACCCACTAGGAATTACGTGCATCTGAGAAACGGATTGGATCGACCGAAATACGAAGTTTGGTAAGAGTACGTAGGTGTAGTGGTTTCTACATGAGGCTTGAAAATGTGTTTTTGTTCAAGTACCATTATCATGGAAACCATAAAGCATATGCCAATCAGAAATCTTTTAATCTTGTCTAGTGCCTGCACTACCAATGTGTGAAAACTTGTAATAATCAATCCAGAAACTTCGAAGGATTATTACGTTTTGAAGAAATGCAAAAGAAGCTTATAAGTGCTTATTCTAGTACAGTTAAAGCCTTAAGGATGTTTTCTACCTCATTATGCGTAGTTTGCCTGGAATCAGATCTAGGTTCGATGAACTGTTTAATAATTGAGGACTTGAAATGAGAAACCATGTAAGTACCACAAACGAAATTTTACAGCAGAGATGAAAACGGAAGGTTTCTCCGCCTTGAACGCACGTAATTACATCTTCCGTTGCGATTTTCAACTATTTCCAAATTGTCTGAAAACTTTTAGATTTTTAGATGTTGTTAGGTTTGGCAATTCAAACCTTTTAACATCGAGAACGCGAGTTTTGGATTTGTGGCACCTACATGGTTTTCCATTTCAAGTCCTCAATTAAGTCTGCTTGCTATAAAAACGGTAAATGTTTTGACTTTGACCTGTGGCTAAAACCATGTCGTGTTTGGCTGCAATTGAATTAGTCATCACTTCAACATACTATAATATATGTTTACTAAATGACTATCGTTACCACGGAAACGACAAATATTTTAGCATTCTAATACACTTAAAGTCACGTTTGAGAAGAATATTTCCAATAGCCTGTTCAATTATGTACATCCTATTGCATGATGTGCTTGTGTAAGTTTCGATTTCGACTCCTCTCATTCACTGTATGTCCATGCTATTAATTACAATTATTTTTCTAATGTGCGTATATAATTACAACTGAAGCCCAACCCCATCGCACACCTGAGGGATGACGTTCGTCTGCGAGCACTTCCAGAGAAGAGGAATAGACTGGCAAGGGCCTTACCTGAGGTGCCATTCCGTCATTCGCCTGGTAAAACAGGAAATTCCAGGTTAACTTCAGTCCCATGGCTGGCAATACTGTTCGAAAGTCCGTGGTGTTAACCACTGGGTACGAGGAACAGAGGGGCCATGGTGGCTCAGTTGGCAGAGTGCTCACCTTTGGTGCGTCGGGTCGTCGGATCGATCCCTACTCATACCATTTGGGCTTTGTGGTGGACAAACATAGCGTGGGTTTTCTCTGGGTGCTCCCGTATCATATCACTTTCTTCATTCCATCAATTCATCCCATCGTCATCTATACGGCCTGAGCCATAGTTGCCTAAAGGCTTTAAAATAAATTCAATTAAAATACGAGGAACAGAGTTTTGAGAAAAAGTAGAGTAGTGAGCACTGTTGCCAGGGTCTCGTATTTTTCGGCACTCTTACGCATTTGGTTGAGATTGAGAAATGAACATTAAGAATAATAAACATTTTATATCTAAAGTAAGGTAAATTAAAAATGGTAGTGTGATTAGCGTAATTACCTGGCAACTATGGTTCACTCACGGAAATACATTTCTCGTTGTGAAAGAATAATTTGTGTTGATTTTTGTCTGAGAGAGAGGGAAAGAAAAGAGAAGAAATTTTAAAAATATCTGAAAACTTCAGTTTTACAACTCAAAAAATTAGCTGTCAGATTACGTGTTCTTTATTGTAGGAATTAATTTAGTTCAGAATCAAAATAGAACTGCATTCCATGCACATTTGGTGGTGATATAAGGTGTGACCGTTTCGAGATGTTGAACTGGAGGAGACCGAACAAATGGACTGAGTACAAGCATTGATTACTTAGCAAAGAAGGGCGATTCTAGAGATAATAAACCAAAAACTAGGAAGACCGATGCCATTCTGAGAGAGTTATTTAAGAAACAAGTTAGGCGGAGACCAGTTGTGGGCGACGGTGCACACGTGCTACCGTGCTACTGTCAAGCTTTAGCAACATGCATCCTATCCGGATAATCAATGTTCCGTTGGAAGCATTGCGACGAGATCTTTCCAACGACACCTCAATTTTTAGAAACTTGTTTTGATTTTTTTTTTAAATCTTACTGAAAAAAATATTTAGTTTCTGTTCAGGTTTTTTGTTTGTTTGTATTTGAAGTTTTATTTTTTGGAAATCTTTTTTCAACATCAATTCAATTACGTATATCTTTATTTTTTCTGTGATTTTTAGTTTTTTATGGAAAAGACGGAAAAAGCCAAAGTTAAAACAAAAATTTTAAACTTTTCTTTTAAACTTAAAATTCGAAATTCAGGATGTAAACGATTTTCTTTATTCGAAGGTTCAATGACCAAATTTTGAAAATTAGCCACATCAGTTCATCTGCAGGATGAAGGGATAAACTATAATTTTTCGCTTCCTGTGACAAAATATTTAATGCATCTCATCTTGGTTATAAGTGAGGACAAATGTCTTTTCCATAGTAAATTAGGAGCATTTGGAATAATTACCCTACATTCTATAAAAAGTTACCATTAATAATGCTGCTACTTAAAACTAATTTTCATTTAGTTAGATATTACTTGTAAAAGTCTTTTTAAGTAGCAAATTATTCACTGACTTCATTTATTATAGGAAATGTTTTAAGTGTAAACGTACATCATTGTCCGTGAGTATTAATTGAAACAGACTATTATGACAGAAGGAAAAAGTTTTTTTTTTACATTTTATTTGGTAATCACATCAAATACAAAAAAATTCTTTTAATTATTTACATCACAAAAGCTTTCCTTTATTTGAAGTTATTATTGCATTTGCAAAATAAAAAGAGAGGATAAATTAACAAATTAATTAAATGAATAATGAATTAAAAAAGGTAGAAAAATGCAACAACAAGAAAGAATTAACATAACTAATAATTGAAGAATAAGAGATTAACTTTGAAAAGAATTAAGAAATTGCAATAAGCAAAATAAATTATCTCCCCTCAATTGATGAGTCTTTTTAAACATAATCAACTGTATATAACAATTTCCCTTAGAATACAAGTGGCGTTTCCGAAACATAGTTGATTTTCTGTTAAAAAAGATGGTTAGGTGTTTTCTTGATTTGTCATGTAAAGAATCAAGCTGTTGTTTGTTCTATATCATCTTGAATTAACGCTAAACCGAAAGTAGGAATGAAACCAAATTGGATCATATTGCTTTCTCTGAAAGGTCATCGAACAGAAAAGTTCGATCTTATTTTACTTAAATTTTGACCAGGCTAGTGGATATGCAGGAAACAATAACCATTTAAAGTTTTTTTTCTATTTTATAAGACCCTTCTCCGGGTTAGATAGAGGAACAATGCGCCTGTACCAAGAGTAGCAGCAACGATTATCATTCTTCTTCTTCTTGTTCTTCTTCTTTCATCATCATGTTGTTGTACAATTGGTTGTCCTTCCGTTGGTGCTGGTGCTAAAGCAGGTGGTTGTTGTGCAACGGGTTCTAATTCTTGAACTGCTTGTTCTACCTCAGCTGGCGGTTGAGGTACTGCTGAAGCAACGTGTGGACAACCTATTTGCAACAACAATTGATGTCTCCTGTTTCTGAAACATTTCAACTTGCGTTTCTCTTGTTTCAAGTTATGGTACGCGTTTCGTAAACTCTTATCGAGAAAATCGTTCTCATCTTTGTTGGCTGCTTGTACGACAAACGGCAGCATGGAAGTTTTGCTGAAAGAATTACTTAATGTCATACATTTGATTTCCTCTTCTTTTTCCTGGACTGAGCTCGCGTCCCTTTCCATTATCATCTTCCAGTACGCGATCTGACGAACTGTTTTCTCGATGTTCTTTTGGTTGGGGTTCAATTCAATCCTTAACGTGTTGGGCGTTGCTGCATGGAGCTCTATAGCCTGAGTGATTGAGGGAAGATAGATCTCACCGTCACTACCAATCGTAATACCAGAATCTGTCCATAGTCGTGGCCCAAGTCGTCTTTGACAAGTTGTGCACCGTCCCGGAAACACCTGCACTGATCCATGTTCGTATAAGAAATCGCTTCTATGCTCACTTTCTGTTAAAATCTCAGAAAAAACGCACTCCGCTTTCACTCTTAACTATCACTGGACTTTCAATATGATTTCTCTGCACAATTCCTTGAATGGCAGTGCAGGACACACGCTGAGTCAAACGAAATACATTACATTCGTTTGTTTCTGAGAACTCCTCAGTGCCATAAATAATCCATTTGTTACTTGATGAATACAACAAATCATGTTGTAAAATGGAAGAAAATTGTCTTATTTCAAGACAGTATTAGTGTTCGAAATAGTCACTGTCAAACATTAATTCATAGACTTTGTCAAACTGCAAAGTTCCGCATAACACATCAATATCAATATAACTTTGAAAAAAAATCACGTATATCCATTTTTGTCATTCGACGTAAACAACTTACAAAGTTTCACTGTTTGCTGCGATTCTGCATGGTCCAGACACACCGCTATTTGGCTTTGTCTCACAACTATCTTTAAGAAAATTGTGTTTAATAAATATACTTTAAAACTGATTCCATTAAGTAGAATAATCATTCTCATCTGCCTTCATATGAGGCAGGTACACTGGAATATACTTTTACTATTCATTATACCAGAGATGAGAATATTTATCAATCAACGTATTTAACATGTATATGAGATCTGCCATAACTCTGGGCACAGTTCCACCGAACATTCCACTATGAAGATTCTTCTGAAACCAAGAGAATTCAATTATAAATCCATCTAAGCCATAGTTACTGCATGGCTTTGTTTTCCTCAGCCAATAATTGACATAAACATTATAACAGAAACCACCAATAACAGTATCTTTATGCTTAAATTAAGATTCAATCGTGGGTGAAAGCAAAGGTTTTAAAAGTTTCAATATGCGTACTACCTATATTTATGTCAGTAATTAACTTCGATACATTGCGCACCTTGGATACCTGTACCGTTTTTCAAAAACATTGAAGTAAAATTGAACACTAAAGAAATCCAGAGAAATGATCCACTTTGTAGTCCTCCAATCAGCAACTGATAACTAGTCAGAATATTGGAAAAAGGATACACGCACACTATAATGCCTAGAGAAGTCCTTCAAACTAAACTTCAAGTTAACTGGAATTTCCACACATATGGCTTAGCATCCAGGGCATTCAACCAACCACAAACAGGTCCTTTGTCAACAGTTGATACTCAGCCATAGAGCTTTCTATCCTTCTCGACCAGCTGAAATGGTTCAGTATCCCATCCTTCTTCCTTCGAAGCTGGATTATATCCAAGTGACTATATATGCAAACGGTCTTTTTATTAGGGTCCTTTCCTAAACAGAACTGGATACAAATTTATCGTGTTTCCATCAGCGACCGTCTGTACTCCTACATCACATAATTTAGTTTCAGCCGATTCTCCATCGACTGAACAACTTTTGGTGATATCTGGTCATGTTTCTGACCATGCTCACACTGACTTTCTTTCTATATCATCTCCCAATAGCTTTATGTATTTTATTTGCATCAATATGCTTGAGAATGTTTTGAATACTTTGTATCTTGCCATGATTTCCCTGCACGTGCATTCATGAATCACTTCAGATACTTCCAGTAATCCCAATTAGTCTCACTGGTGAATATTGATATTCTTCATCGTCGATTTCTTCCACGTCGATGAACTTCACGTCATCCCTAATACATTTCGTTTTTAGAAAATCTGCCGCTGGAGTCAGTCACATGCTCCCAGAATCGACCACTGGTTTCTCTTGGTTGAACATCTATGAATAAATTTATCTTGGGTTCACCAGTTTTCAAAATATTATTCTGCACTGCACGACTATAATCTGAGGCCAAAAATTTAGTATATTTTACAAATGAGAACAAATGTAATTATATTTTACGCGTTACATTTGTCCCACTATTTTCTCTTTCTATGGACTCGGTAAAATTGTTGTGTTCATAACTAGAACCGTGATTCCAATATTCATAACTAAAAAACCGTGATGGTTCCTTTTCTGACTGTATACAATGAAGACTGGAGAGCAGAGTCTGTCCACATTCCCATGCCCCAACATGACAACGTATAACAATCGTGTCTTCACTAGTTGATAACAGATACTTATGCCAACTATGGTTAGAAAATTCTAGTGTGGATTTTCCTCCCTTTGGTGCTTTTGCAGTGTGAGCAGGTTTCAAATTGTACGGGGGAGTCATTATACAGTATGTATCACTTATATTCGTACAGCATGATCCCAAGGATAATAAAACCCTGGGAAATATATGAAAAGAAACATTTTTTTCAAGTACAGTGCTAATCAACAAGAATTCATGACATAGAAAAACAGAATTATTCCGTAGCACGATCGGAACTGAGTATACAAATAAAAATGTGTAAAAAAGCCTGTTGTTCATGTGCCACTGATATTCGTACAATGTGGTGCAACCAAACAAAATAACAGTCCTAATGTCGAGCGGAGTAACCCTTGGCTTCAATTACCTTACCTTGGCTTGGCAACCTTACGTGGATTCTTTATTGATAAAATAAGTCTTTAAAAGATTGCATGGGTGATAGTTTCCTATGCATATAACTCACCATTTTGAGATATTCTTGGATATAATGTGACTGCTGTTGTATGAGTTTGACTGATGCTTACGCACACGCCTTCATAAAATAAGCCACAAGTTCAATAGGATTCAAATCCGCCTATTGTGAAGTAGTTTTCAACTGTTTTGGGACATTTCAGATTCAACATTTCTCGTTAAGAGCGACAATGTGTTTGATATCATTGTCAGTCTGAAACATATAAACAGCCAGAAAAAAACATTTTTTGGTACTCTGCTTCACATTCTTCGTCAGAGTGTCGCTGTAGACCAATTTGACCATTGTGCAGTCAATGAAATGTAGATTGTCAACACCTTTAGAGGACATATATCGCCAAAGAAGCCTAGAGCCACCTCCGTATTGTATTGTAGGTAGTGTCTTCTCTGCTTTGTATTTTTCATTTGACTTTACTCCACGCATTTATTACACCATCAGATCCTTGGAAGTTAATCTTGATTTCGTCTGACTAAATTACGCTATCCCAAATCTCCTGGTTACTATCTTGGTGTACATTGCCAAACTTTAGTCTCAAGACACGATTCTTCTTATCTACAAATAACTGTTTTTCTTCTTGGCATCCTTACATGATAATGCAGACAAATGACCGTATCTATATAATGCAGGACGAAGGTTGAATTAGACATTCCATTCTCAGAGTTGCATCTTCAACATTTGACGCAGCTGAGGTACACTGATCTTCGGCTTCGATCTTACGTAATCCCCTACAAACAGCTCTTGCCTTTCATTAAGCAATGTTTTATAGGTTTTTTTGTTTGTTTCTTTGCAAGGTCTTTATTGTTCAATTATATTTAAAATTATTTACTATGTATTGCATACTGGAATGTTTCTTGTTCGACAATTTTAGTCAATGTACACTTTTAGTACTAAATTCACAATTACCTTTTTGATAGCGGCACTCAACTCCGCCATTTTTTGAACAATAGCCGTTTGCTGCAGATGGATTAAGCACAAACTGGCATTAGACTGATGCCAATATGTATACACTGTTCGTTTTATACGCGTAACCTTCAGTTATTGATCATGATCGTGATTTTGTACGAAGAAATGGTATATGTTTCTCACTCTTGGCAGAAAGACACATGTCTCTTACATTTCAAATGGCTTTGCAAGGGTATAATATCATAATTCTTCTGGAGTTCCTGCAACACATTTATCACCATTAGGAAGCATAAACTCCTTTTTTTTGCCCCTCTCAAGGTGGACACCTTATGCCAACATTGCACTTTGTACGAACAAGTGTGGTACACATACTGCAGTAGTGCAGGGGCTTACTACTTACTTTTATTTTAGATTATTTCAGATGTGTCCCGTAATTTATTCATCAAAAGGTCGACGCAACCCTATCGCCACCATATCTCTACTAAATTTATTACTTCTTATTTAGGTGTTGCTGCTATCTTGTGTGTGTTTAAAGAAAGGAGTAAAGAAGGAGAAGAAGAGAAGAACTAAAAAGAGAGAAATGAATTTGGTTTACAGAAATTGCTTCAGCCACTTTTCAGAGGTCTGACCATGTGATGTTCAAAGACAGCTCAACTTCTCCCAGACGAATAATAGAAATACTCACTGCAAATACACAGATCTCTACTTCACGTTTCCCTAATGTCACACACTCGTACATATACACAAGCACCGACGTACCGATTCACCGGAAAACAATGACACTGACTACGACATCCATTGCCATCATCCCACTCTCCACCAGTGTTTCAAACTCTTAGTTGTCTATATCCACTATTTTTTTTTCGTCTTTCCTGCTTTCGTATAGCTGTCACGTTATACTTCTCACTTAGTATTCTGTTATTAAGAATCACCTTTTATTAACGTTAGACAAAATAACTGGTAAAACTACAATTTGGAGTGTTACTTTCACTTCCAATTCAACTACAGTAACTATTAATGCTTCTGGTACTTCTACTGCTACTTGTTTTTAGTACAGATAGTGGATTTGTGCTCAGCTACTCTGCCATTTTAAGTGAGATTTTTTTTAGAATTTTCTTCAACATGCTTATGCCGGGACTGTACTCTCAAATAAGCCTTCTCTGACTTTCTTACAACATCCAATTCCGTAGCCCATCCTAGACTGAGCCAAAGATATGTGAAAGCTAAACATAGTATTCAATCCTACTGCCACCGCTTCTACAATACCCTGCATACGGTCAAACGATGCACATTCACTTGCATTGCTGATTCCAAGAGTCGCAGTCAAAAATCCAAAATATCCTCCTCTACTTCAAGCCTCGTAGATCGCTGTCGTCCTCTTTCGACAGCACAGGGTACAAAAGCTAAATGGTCACGTAGACAGCGATGGATGTTCTCAAATATTTGTGATCTGGATATCGTTGAACAAGAATTCTTACTTACCTACGACAGGTCTCTACTGTATAGCTGTCTATCTGTACATCTAATACCTGTATCCTAGCCCGTGATTTCATACAAGGTCTTCCCAAAACATCAACAATACCACCCTGTGTAAACAGTCTCTTATGTTTAAGAAAACTGCCTGAAATTTGGTAAATATCATGTGTTTTGCTAGAAGCAACTTGGCCACAAAGTATTTCCAGATTTATAGTCGATTCATATAAACATTTTTGTCGTCCACATGTAAGGAACACACACAGCTAAAATTATGCTGCAAATTTTGAGATACGCTGTGTTTGTTACTTTAAATTATTAATTAATTGAAAAACTTAAATATTTTCCATCACACACAAACATACGAAGTCAAAAACATAGGAAAACTTATATTCAAACATTTTGTTTACTTGCGTAAAGTTCTCAGCAAGTGAATCTCTTATTTGAACCCAAAGTAGCACTATGGGATCCAACTAGCTTTGCCAACTACAAATCTTAAAATACAGGATAAAACTAAGAAGAAAGCAGGACTTAATTTAAAAAATCTATATACATTGAATTTGCAACAATAAACACTTTTAATAGCAGAATTTCATTCGTCATGTATCAACGCTTTCTACACACATTTAAAACGATTCCTTAAAATTGTAGCTTTGTATTAACTGGCTTTCTTTTTAAGCATCAATAATGTCTAAATACATCTACATAAAATACAATATTAGAAATAACAATAAAATTAGACATTATTTAGCTCAAAATTCTTTTATAAATTGATTCACCAAATTCTGATACTTAACGCAACATCAACAGAACCTTTTTTTAATAGAAGAGTTCAATTGCTTTCCTGTAGTACATAGTGATAAAACTCCACACATTTTCCTCCTTCACAACAGGCAAATTTTATTATGAAACATGTGTATGGTTGAGGGAAGGAATAATACAGAGAATTCTGAAGAGTCATTTTCTAAAAAAATTGACGGCATTACAGGGTGTCCATAAAGTCCTGCAGGAAACTAAAACAATATAACTTGAAAACTATTAAGTTTATTAACAAAAACAATTTTGTGTATTCAGAGAACTGTTTAAAGTTTTATTTCGATTTGTTGAAGTTTATCACCAAACCTCCAGTTGTGCACCATTTACGTCCAAACAGTGTTGCAGTCTCTTTGGGAAACCGAGAATTACGTGCTTATGGTGCTCTTCTGGGATATTCAGACTGAATTGTTATTAAAGTCCTAAACGAATTGATAAGGTACTAACGACAGGACGTACAGTTTAACGTAGGCTCAGAACCACTTGTTTCCCCACCGGGAATTGAACTCGGGATCCCTTGATTACAAGGCAGCGAGGGTTACCACTCACCCACCTGGACACTGGGGTATTAAGAATCACAACACTTATTTTGTCCTTCAGATCGTCCAGATTATCTGGTTTCTGTGAATACGACTCAGTCTTTGCATGTACCGAAAACCAGTAATTGCAAGGCGTAAGTCTGTTAATATTGCAGGAAAAGGTGTGGGTCCTCTTCGGCCAATCCATCTCTGTTGAAATTGCTCGTTAAGTCTTTGGGCTGCAAGTTCTCCAGACTTACAGCTTACAATTACTGCTGTTGGGGCATGTAAAGACCGAAATGTATTCACAGAAACCAGCTAATCTGGACGACCTGAAGCACAAAATAATTGATATGATTCTGAATATCCTAAAGGAGCACCATACACAAGCAATTCTCGATTTCCCAAAAAGTCTGCAACACTGTTTGGACGTGAATGGTGCACAACTGGAGGTTCGGCAGTAAACTTCAACAAGCATGAAATAAAACTTTAATAAATACTCTAAGTACACACACATTTTTTGTTAAACTGAATAGTTTTCAAGTTATAGAGCTTTTATTTCCTGCAGGACTTTACGACAATAGTATCAGCCATGTACCCTAGCCCTTAAACACACCTACAACTTGCCCCTGGGACCACTCGAGAGCATCGATTTTACCGTAAATAACACAAAAGCTCAGGCTTTATAACGTATTGCTGATTATATTTTTTGCTGCATAAAACGGAAGGCGAACCTAGCCATACTCAATTTAAAACATGTAAGATGAATTGTTAAATGCATTATAACTTTTCGATGCATTTTCATTTTCCAGTGATTTTGCAATGGAGGAGTACCACTCGCACGTCTTTAAATAAGTAGGGCTAGACTTGTTCCATATGCCACATTGGAAGTCGGAAGTTGTGCAGAGGCCTTAATAGTAAAGTTGGCTTGCATGAATTTCCATGAGAAAACTGCAAATCTTGAGAAGAAGGTGCCGCTTCCCATACACTTTATTTAGAACAGAAAAAACGATATGAGATCGGGAGACACGCTGACATTTCATGCAGGACGCCATTTTCCAAAATGGCGACGAAAAAAGTAAAATGCATATAACTTTGCTGTATTTCATCTGATTACGATTTTTATGTAAGTAAATGCTCGCATAGAACTTCCTATTTGATATTTACTCTTCGCTTGAATTGATATATTTCTAGTAAATAAGAAAGACATATATAATACAGGGTGTTTCAAAAAGAATCACCCTATTTGAAAACTTTATATCTTCGCAACCACCTAAATGAATGAAACAAAAACACGTGAAAGGGCGTGGTGCAGAGTTTCATATGACATCCACTATATAGCGGCCTCATATGGGTGGGGCACGGGCAATTTGCAAGGGCAAATCTCCATCTCTGGATTTAAATATTTACTTCTTTTTTGTTTTGTTTTGGCTGCATTCATTAACGTAATTATCCACTCGTGCATTTGATATTTGGATTCTGACTTGTTAATCTTTCCTAAATTGCAGTCTAAACATAAATGCCGCCCGCGAACGAAGCTAATTCAATTTAAGCCACATACGCTCTCCTACTGAACAGCGGTTTTATTCCCGATGCTCCGCCCAACAGGATTCCATTGGTTGTATCTCCCAGATGGATGCATCCAGTACGGACGACTTGATGCTTGATCTGATTTATTTCCATAAGCTTGGTAAATATGTAATAACAAAATCTGTGATACAAGAAAATATGTAGTGAGTAAGAAGAATTAAGTAAGCAGTATGACAAGTTTTTCTAGACACACTACAGCTTTGTTATCACAAAATATGTTGATCTGGTTTGGAAATAACAGCACTGCAGCTAAAAGGACTACCACAAATTCCATTATAAATATGGGATATTCACATGTAAAATGGGTGACAAAAACTTCAGCACTGTAGCAAGGCTGCTTGACGTGGCGTCTACATAAGCCTGCATGCGCACAAAGTCATTCTGTAAAAGTGATAAGGGCACTGAGAAGACTTTGCGAATCTGTAAAGGAGTTCATATCGGAAACCAGATCTGAAGCAGGGCAGATACCACTGGATATCTTAGGGAGGTCACAGTGGTGACCCAGGTCATATAACCCACAATCACGTGTCTTATTTGCAAAAGAGTATTGCATGGGAACACTGTGAAATAAGGACACGTATTTGGGCAGTACCTGAATACCGAGGGTGATGGACGACACTTGCAGGCCCAAATAAATGATCGTCTGCACAGGCACTAAGACACCTTTGGAAACGTTAACATTTAAAGATGAGTTGCATTGGCCAAATAGGTAGTCAAGCTCTTTTCCCATGGCGCACTGCGTAAAGAGAGGGGACAACGTCCATCCCATTGGAAGACACTTGAACCGGAATAATTATTTACGACACTTAATGCCAAAAAACTGTACAGTATGAGAGGCTGGGGATACGTGGTAAAAGCCATCTCTCCGGCGGTGAAGAATAACAGGAAATAAATTGGTGGCAGTCATATATAAGTCTGCCGGAATTAGCACTCTTTTCAACAATAAACACAGGGAAAGAGGTCTTGATCTGAGAAGGTTGCACTTCTTAAAGGATGTTTGCTTGAACCATGTTTTCGAGAACTGAAAGTAAAGAGCGTGGTGTGCCACGGAAGGCAAAGCGACATATACTAGGAGGTATATGATAAGAGGCGAGCCAGTTACCAATTCCCCCGGTGTCTGAAAGGGCTTGACGGTGCCAGGATCGAGTGCACGGCGTAACTGGAGCAAAAGGGGAAAGAAAGGCGTCCAAATCGTCTTCCGACGGCTCCCCAGAGCAGAGTCCTGTGGCGTTCCAAGGTCATTCTTCTCAACATGGGGTTGGTCATCCTGCCAGTGAATGATTTCGCTGTGATCGTGAATAAGGTCCCTCCAAAAATTCTAGTCTTCATGAAGAAAGTACCAAGGTTCTTGAATTTCTAAATCTTGAAGAACATCCACATGATGGAGCTCATCCAGGTAAATTAACAGCAAACGCGTGTAATTGGGAGGCCAGGGCACAGCTTCAGGACGAAGGTCGAGTTCAATGATGAACGGATCAGTTAACGGATCTGTGAGCTGCATTGGAGGCTCGGGTTGTGGGTCACCATAGTCTATAGAAGCTCCGATGGATCAGCCCAGAAGTCAATGATTGGAATAGCTGGCGGAGGGTCCAGCCTTGCGGGACCGCTCCGTCTTCGTCTTCTGACTCTTATTCGGGACCACATTGACCCCAAAAGGGTTGAATGAAAGGTTATGTCGGGGACCCAGGTGCCAGAGGCGTTGGCCGCAGCCACGCGCTAGCTGTACTGCAAAACTATTACGAGAAGGCGAACACGTTCATGAAAACACACTTTCTTAGCCGGGGTAAGTTGACCGTATAGGAGAAAAAGGGATTTCAAGAGCACAAATTTTGTTATAGTTCTTTGCTGAATCCTTTTTGGATTGCAAGAATTCAATGGCGCCGTCTACATCGAAAGAAGGTTCATCAGGTGCCTCCAAAGTATCTGCAGGAATGTTCTTGAGGATTTCTTGCAACGATGAGTTCCCGTTCGCAAGTTGCACAATCACTTCATTCGCGGTTTCACCCATAATGGATGAAGCGACGGGAGTTCTAGACGCAAGAGGTGTACGCGGTAGTGAAGAGGTGGACAGCAAAACACCAAAGGTCGGAGTCGATGGAGGTAGCACAACCACACATGGAGAGAAAATCGGTTGAGTAGAGGCAGAGAAGTAGCCTGGACAACATACGAACAACCCTTAAAGTTATACCAAAACATTTTAAATACCCTATAGATTTCTTCCAATCGGTTTGGGTTTCTGAGGAGCAGTACTAAGTATCCTTAGATGGCTACCCTCCAAATTTGCGGTTGAGTAGAGGCTGAGAAGTAGCCGGACAACAGATGAATAGCTCTTGAAATTATACCAAAACATTTTTAAGCACCCTGTATATTTCTTCCGATCAATTTGAATTTCTGAAGGGAAGCTACGTATCCTTAGACGGCTACCCTCCAAATTTGGCGTAAATCGGTTGAATAGGGACTGAGAAAATTAGTGGAAATCGAATAAAGGATAGCAAAGTTACAGGCATTTTTACCTTTTCCCCGCCATCTTGAAAAATGGCGTCCTGCGTGGAATAACAACGTGTCTGCCCATCTTATATATTTTTTAATGATCTAGAGAATTAGTGTGACAAGCGGAACCTTCTTATCATCATTTGCAGTTTTTTTGCGAACTGCCCCCACTATAATAATTTTAGAAAGTGAGAAAATTTTCTTCAACACTTAAATTAGCTATCGTTTCAATAGAAGAAACATTACGAGATCGTGCTTTCAAATATCACCTCGTACATATGCGTTGATCGCTGACTGTATATATGTCTATGCGTGAGTGTGTGATTCTGTCGTTGTTTTATTCTTTGACTAACAAGAAGAATCGGATAGATAATGCAATATTGATTCACACGGCTCTTTATACAAAAAGCGCCGTTTCAAACAATAAAACATAAAAAATTCTTATTCTCTTCCTGTGTTTCCAGATGTTGGACCTCCGTATTTGAAGACAAAACAGAGAGAAGAAAGGAATAGGATCTACATTTGCTTGTATAAGAATACGAAAAGGAAGAGGAAAAAAGAAGAGACGGATTCCATTTTCGTATTCTATTCCCTTGCAAAGTCTGTTGGATCTTCTGGAAGTTGTCAGAGTCTCGCTGTATTTTCGAGAAGCTTCGATGGTAGCGGTAGAAGCGTTGAGTTTCTCGTACCTAGTTATAACTATGTTAAAAGTCTTTGCAAACAGTTCACTTTATATATATCCTGGTGGTGACCCGCATTTTACCTACCCATTTACACTACGCATACATTAACTTTCAAACTGAAGAAATAAGTTATCACGTACTGCCTAGGTTAGCAACCGCCCTTTCCATCTAAACACACCGTTTCATGTTGTTTTCGTTGGCTGCGCACATCCTAATTTTTCAAAAGAAGTCCGTGTTTCGTTCCACTAATACTTGTCCCATTGTTTTGTGTTATATTTAAATAATAACATAATTACATTTTCTCTTTGGTACAGGAAAGCAGGAAATCAAGGTCATTTTGTGGGTCATTGAGGAAAGAATTTGATTTCAAAAACTAATTTACTAAACATTTTTATTCAGTAGTTTTATCTACATCTTTTCTTTCTGCCAAAATCCTAAAAATTTAGATTAAAAAAATTATGAATTATATTATTATGCTGAAACAAACAAACTTAAACGCCATCATATGAAAAAGTTTCATATTTGTAACTTGAATTACCGTCACTAGAGTGGGATAGTGTAGAATTTTGCATTACGTTTGAAGTAAGGTTCTCTTATCTTTTGCTTCTGTGGGAAATTTGACTTTTAAATATAAAAGATAAAAGCGAACTGTAGGAAGAAGACAACAGCAAAATTCCTGTAAAGTTGTGTCGCTTTCCCATGTGATCGAGATATATTACATTGATTGTAATGGAAATATATCTACTTATTTACTTGTTAAATGGACCAAATGCAAAGAAAACATATTATACGGAGTACCTTGGTTATTTCAAATTATAGCATATATATTTTAACAAAATCGCGTTTATTAGCACTCCAACTTAATGGAGTTTTGGATTTTGCCTAGGAACAAAATGAAAAACATGTCTATAATAAACTGTGATTAGTGAAAGTTTTTAGAAACCAATAATTCCGAGTCTACCTTCAACATAGATGTCTATCAAGAGATATAGGGCGTTTGAAAAGCTATGATCAGAACAGAAAAAATATTATTTTTTTGGATTTGCACAAGAAACAAGTTCCTTTTTCGAATTTCGGAAGGTGCGTAGTTTAGGAGATAAAGCCATCACAATTTAACTCGACATCGTCTCAAATGACGTAAATATCTCGGCAAGTACTGACGAAAGATCACAATCGAGGATATAACAATGTGTTTTTTTTAGTTTTGATGAATTGAATTTATTTATGGCCTTTAGGCGTCTATGACTCAGGCTTATTTGAATTTCTTGATTGAGTAATTGCACCATAAATTAGATTTTCCCATGTAATAATTTCACCATCATGCAATTGTCATTGCGAAGTACAAAAAGGTAAAAAGTTCTTCTAAAACACATTCCTCAATCATGATCTTTGATTGCGAATTTCTAATCCAACATGTTTTGCGTTATTATTTGTGAAGATATTACGTCATTTGTGACGATGGGTCGTCATATTTCGGTTCATCTAGCTTGAAAATTAAACATATTTCGGTATTTCTTCAAAGACAGGCAGGCTAAGAAATTCACATTTCGTAACCATCACTTGATAAACACCCTTTCTTTGTATGAAGAGTACAAGATTAGAAAGGGAACAATAAATCGAGAAACTATGAATGAAAACTATTCAATCTGTTAGAGGTTTTCGTTTATTCTCCTATGTTTGATTTGCGTGTCTGGTTGCTACCTTAAGAATAAGGGGGGGGGGGGAATGGTAGGCACAAGATTTGATCACGTAAGGACAGCAGACAAAATTACGTGGAATCTATGCATCTTTTCTAAGTAATTTCTCAAATTTTTCGTGTTTTGTATTTCTGGTTTATTCCTTCTTCGTACTTCCGTTTCTTGTTGTATTTTTTATTTGTATATTTTTATCAATAATTTTAAAGCAGAGGGAAGAAAAGGGGTGTTACACAGAATTAGAACATTCGTAGAAGAAAGGAAACGTTTCATCATATCTAAACGATATATTTTTTCTCCTGTAATAAAAAAATCACTTTGAGGTTACTTCAGTACGTTTCTATTTTTTTTATATTCTAGATCAGCAACCAAAGCTTGTGACGTCTTCTAGGTAATTAGAACATCTTTTGTATGGTTTTTGTGTTATAGGCTGTGCGCTTTTGAAACGTCTTCGCGGATAAGGTCACGACCTTTGGTTGAGCCGTAGTGAGACACTTGATCTAATTCCTATTTTTTTTACATGTTAACTAGTACGGGATTTAAAACCAGACCCTGCGGAATACCGTCCCCATTTCTTCGAAGAATTGAGAATGCAGGAGGAAAAGAAGGAAAAGAAAATTGACATGAATATATATATGTGAATTTGTATAGTGAATAGACATACAGACAGCCAGGCTGACAAATTTTGAGCTTCTCTGTTGCTGATTAAAATTTTGTTTTAAAATGTTAAAAAAATGAATTTTAACAGTTATAAATCTTAACGTACTGATGTACATATCTTTATGAAACATCTGTAAACTCCTGTACCTTCAAAGTTTGATTGGATGAGTGCAAAAGGGACTCAACTCACTTTAAACAAGTCTTGAGAATAACATAGAAATCTGTTCTTTACTCAAAGCACTGAAACCAAACTAATTACCGATTGATTTGTCCCTATCAGAGTTAACTGAATTTTTTTTAGTTTATTTTAAGGCCTTTAGGCAACTATGGCTCAGACCGTATGGATGATGATGGGATGAATTAGTGATATGAAGAAAGTGGGAGTAAATGGGAGTACCCCGAGAAAATCCACGCACACGGTGTTTGTCCACCACAAAGCACACATGGCATGAGCAGGGATCGATCCGACGACCCCTAGCACCAGAGGTGAGCGCTCTACCAACTAATCCACCGTAACTAATCCACCGTGGACCCATCAGAGTTAAGTATTTACTAACATAACTTGTTGCTTTAGAGTTTTGTTTCGAGGACAGTTTTTTTTAATTTGTTAAAAGTAACTTGGGTTTCAAAATCAACACTAAAATCTTCTGCACGTAGAATGAAGCCTTGTAAATCGAGGTTATTATGAATTTACTATGACGGATGTATTTTTCGTTTCTAAAGGAGGAAAAGAAGGAAAATTTATACAGTTTCATCAAGGCGTTACTATGTAATCTTTAATATTCATTTCCGTTTTTATTTCGATATAAACCTTAATTAACTAATAAAAACAACTCGTAATATACACGTTGGGTTTCACTAAATGAATCAGTAGACGGAAGTTCCAGCATATTTGTTTTTTCTCTTCTGTTCTCTTCTCTTTTTTTTGGTAGGTAGGGGGAGGGTAGTAGGAAAATAAAAACCTTACGTATTTTCAAATAAGTTTAACGTGTAACAACTTTCAATTACCGAAATTGGATATTTTGTTTACTCGAATGCTAAGTGAACAACCATAAAAAATATGTGTTCATTTTGCTGATAAATAAGCAGGGATTGGTTAACTGGTCCACCAATATAACTAATTAATGTTTATAAATACATTGAAGGATAGAATAAATTGTAGGACTAACGGGAAGTCAAACGCAGTTTTCCCATATGCTTAAGGATTACTCTAACGCTGAGCGATAAACAACAAAATTTCTAAATTACCATCCATCATGCCTCCTGCAGGGGGTGCAGTTTAGGAGTTTTTCCACAAAAGTAGGTATTTCATTGTGTTGGAATTTATAATGCGCAAGAGGCAGGCATATAAATATTCCCTGCGCCTCTCAGTCATAAAAACATTGCTAAAATATATTTTGTGAGTACAAGTTTGATTGTGATTAGCTAAGCTGACACGGTTTACGTAATTACTTATCGATCTGTTACGTCATTTGTAAAGATATTGCGCTAACTTTGAAGTATCTCCAAAACTATGCATGTTTCCAAATTTCTTAAGAAAGGATTTGTATTTCTTTTTTGATGTGAATAATTACTTTCAGAAGTTTATATGGTATTATTTCAGGGCCACACGCTGTAATCAGAATCCTTATCTTTTAAATATTGTTTCAAGAAAAAAAAACGTTTTGTGCTGTATTTGTTTAATAAACGTGTATCAATTTGTACGCCACATGTTATTACACTGACTTAAAGGAGTTCCACAACACGAAACACAACTAACGTACAATATGATTGAAAGTCTTCTATGTAATTATGCAGATAACTGTATGTGACTTGTACAGAAGTTAATGCAGAACGTAATACAAAAACATGATAGGAAAAATGAAATGAAATGAAAAAAAAAGTGAGTGTTCATACAGAGTACTCACATTTAAAAGTACAACTTCTTGATTGAAGTTTTGCGTGTGATTGGTCAGTGAAAGATAAAAAAGATAGAATTGCGAACTGATAACTGTGCGTGTACTTTTTTAGGTTTTAGAACATGTAATAAGGAAGCGATTTAACTAGTGAGAACCAGAAATTGATTTGTGCCTTCTATACGTCTAGTATTGAAGCACTTATTCATCGTTTTTCTTTTACAAATACTTCTTTGATACACTGAGAAAAATATACATTAATAATGAGAATACGTGGACGGAATGCATTACTTGTATTGCAGTTATGAGGACACACAGTACCTGTGGAATATCATTACAACCGCAATATATTACGAAGCATAACTGTCCAATATTTCAGCTATCTATTCTTCAGCGTTTTTTATGGACATTTTTCTGAGTGTATGATCCTTATACAGCTGTCCTAAATAAAAAACATACCCGCATACACTCACTGGTCATATTACATTACTAGAGACATCCAAAGTGAACCCATGCAAATGGAATGAAGCGAACCTTGTTCAAAAAGAGATTTGTAACGTTAGAAATAAGAATGTATATACGTAGTATATACGTAGTAAATAGACTCATATTACAATGGTTATAGTGGTCTTGTTCTCTCTTTAGGATATGATATTTTCATATATATATATAAACGAAAATGCCATTATACGTACATCGAACAAAAAAAAGATATTACAACGAGAATTCTGTGAATGCACGAAATAGGAGGTAAGTAATGTTTTTTTTTTCGGCGTTGCAATTAATAACGCGAGGCGAGATTGACAACTTTAATGTAAGGTTGAGTAATAGCCAATGCAATGGCGAGACACTTGCAAAATTGGTTTGCCGTGGAAGTGCAAGCGCTTCTTGTGGACTGTTCTGTATCGTGCCACGTTACCGCGGTTACTTGAAGCCACCCGACACAAACGGGCAGCAATGTTGAGTGAGGGTGCCATTTTCATTTATGACAATGTCGAACTCACACGACAAGCGAGACTAAACAGATGTTTAGCAGCAACGTTTCAGGTAATAAGTGTGGAGCCACCTCAAAACAGCCTGGACTTGGCCAAGAGTGACATTTTTCTATCTCTCCAGCTGAACGTGCACTTGTTTGAAACACGGTACTCCTCCGACCATAAAGTCAAGACAGCTGCCATGAAGTGGTTCCATGAGCAGGGACGTTATTTCTAGATGGCATCATCCAACAAGGTCCGACGGCTTTATTAAAGACTCAATCGGCTTCGCGATTATGTGGAAAAGTAATGTGTCTTCTTAGAATATATAATCAATTAATGCCCGACCATGCTGTATTTTTTCATTTGATGTTGTAACCTTCTTTTCTGACCCATCCACTTAATTCTGGAACGAAGGAAATTCTGTATCTGCTAATTTGCGTCGGACATCTAGAAAAAAATATATAATTTGAAAGGCTCTTATTAATTACAATACTTATTAACGGTGAATGACCGGAAGAGTGGTGGAAAATGTTAAAAAATATATTCATGCACGACGTTTCTTAAAATATAAACAAATTTAAATGATGAATTCCTCAACCGGTTCTGTTCTCTGGACATGGGCTAACAGCAGCAGAATATATGTGGGTATGTTACAAAAACTGGACTTAAATGTTATTTCAATAACCAAATTGTATTACCGGGAAGTTTAAGTATAAAATTGTTTATGAAGCAGATTCTTAAGTTTTCAGTCACAAAACCACATCAGTCTAGAGCTCGTGATTAAAGTTTGCGCGGAGAAGTACTTGGATGATGGTACTTGTTCCGAATATTGGATTCAGTGTGTTGTATAAAATTTACTATATCACAAGTTATACCTACATATTAAAAGAACATTTAACTCTTTTTGTGGTTGAAGTTAATAGTCCATGTGGTTGAATTCGTTCCATCCATGAGGCAAAAAGAATCGGAAAACGTTTCTTGTTTCCGTTCTTTATCACGCATTCCGTACATCCCTATAGGCACTAGAATCTTATGCAGAAAATACTTTGCTATTGTAAAATTAGATCAGACTTGTCATATTAATAATATTTTTGTTTGGTTTTCTGATATGCAAGAGGTTTCTTTCTTTGATTCCTTTTATTTCGACCTACTCTAAATTATGATTTCTCGCTCTGGGTGGTTGTCGCGAAAATCCATTGCAGACATAGCGCATCCGATAGAGCATGATGAGATACGGAGATAACCAAATTTTAAGGTGCTATGGACCATAGGGAGATTAGTTAGGAGTCCTGGAACTTCAAACGTCAAAAATATTATATGATGGGCCGTATGCAACTTGAAATTGAATATCTTCAAAATGGTTAGAACAATCGGAATGAAACTTTAGGAACTTAATAATGACAAAAGTAGTAACGAAATGCAGAAACAAGGTTGCTATCCGTGAATCAGTGTTACCAACTCAATAAAACTTATTTTTCTTGAAATGGCACTATATATTAATTAATACAAAATTTAAGAGTACTAGTGAGAAAGAAAAATATAACAGTCTGGCGGCGCAGTGTTGCAAACTATGGACCCTATATTAAGTTCAATGTAGAGAATCGACATTGTCACGATTGAATCTTGTATGTTTTCTGCAGTTTGGAACACAGTCTATACTTTACATATGTTGTGCATCATTACTAGAGAGTACGAAATATGAAATAAACCGACGTATTGCCATTTGAAATACTTCAGCTTTATAAAAGGTTGGCAACATTTTCAACCGGTGACATCATATTTGGGCTTCTGATAAATAAATTCCTCCAAAATGAAAGCCATAAATAATGTTGAAATCTGTGAAGCAGTGTTGTCAACTTATAACAATAAATTTACTGTAAATAGAACTATATATCAGTTAATATGCATTGTAGACGTACTCGTAGGAAAGAACAAAATATCAGAGTCAGGCGGTGAAGTGCTGCATACTTTCGGAGATACACATGCCGATCATGGCCAACCTATGCAATTGTTATCTCGACACAGCTCTAAATAATGATGCTTGAAATGCATAATAGACCGAATGTAAATGTAATATTAATAGTATAACAACAAGAACATAGAAGAACACAAACTCTAACAAGTAGTAGTGCCCCAATTAGAGAAACTACACGAACATTTCCCAGCTACCATGACACGTGAATTGCCGAATGTGAAAGCATATGTAAGCATCGTAAGCAAATCAGCAAATCGCAATTTTAAGCAAATCAGCGAACATGACAAAACGTGATTTGCAAGTATTCCTGGTGCAGGTATTATGACTCGATTTACAGGGTGGAGAACGCGTTTCCCTTTTGGTGGACTCCTGTACACCAAACAAGGATGACGCTCTTTACAACGAAGCAGTACCTGAAGGTGTTGAGTTCTGTAAGAAGTTGATCCCGGCTAAATGTTCAGGTCTGGTACAACCAGCTGGTGTTTTTCTCTTTTCGTCCATTGAAAACCATGGTAAAGTTTATCACCGATACTTTAATAGTATTATCCAACGTTAAAGTGTGGAATCGAGACCATTTTCTCAGTCATTTGTATATTCCCAGTTTTCAGCCAATCGATTTCAAAATCTGCTTCGATTTGCTTTTTCCAAATGTAAATATGCCAGTGAACATCCAGGACGGTTTCAAACACCTTCTGAATATTACTTCCAATGTAACTTGCAGAAGTATGTTACAAGGATGACTAGTAACCTTTGCTTCACACTGTGAGAAATGCTTGTGTGTTAACCACTTATTAGTCCTCGATCATCATGTCCATAAGAACAGGTGCGTACTGTGTCGTTTTGTACTAGGCAACACTGCTTGTTAGATTCGATATGTTGCTCATTCAGTGCATCATTTTCTAGAGCTGTGTCGGGATATCAATTACATAGGTTGGCCATGGTCAGCACATGTATCTCCGAAATTATTCAGCACTTCACCGCCTGACTCTGCTATCTTGTTCTTTCCTACGAGTATGTCTACAATGCATATTAACTGATATATAGTTCTATTTACAGTAAATTTATTGCTATAAGTTGGCAACACTGCTTTAGATATGGCAACATTATTCAAGGTTTTCGATTTGGAGGAATTTATTTATCAAGAAGATGAATATCAGATACCCAAATATGATGTCACCGGTTGAAAATGTTGCCAACCTATTATAAAGTTGAAGTATTTCAAATGGCAATACGTCGGTTTATTTCATATTTCGTACTCTCTAGTAATGATGCACAACATATGTAAAGCATAGACTGTGTTCCAAACTGTAGAAAATATACAAGATTCAATCGTGACAATGTCGGTTCTCAACATTGAACTTAATATAGGGTCCATAGTTTGCAACACTGCGCCGCCAGACTGTTATATTTTTCTTTCTCACTAGTACTCTTAAATTTTGTATTAATTAATATATAGTGCCATTTCAAGAAAATCAATTTTTTTGTGATTTGGCAACACTGATTCACGGATAGGAACCCTGTTCCTGCATTTCGTTACTACTTTTTTGTCATTATTAAGTTCCTAAAGTTTCATTCCGATTGTTCTAACCATTTTGAAGATACTCAATTTCAAGTTGCATACTGCCCATTATATGATTTTTTTGACATTTCAAGTTCCAGGACTCTTAGCTTCTCTCCTTATGGTCCATAGCACCTTAAAATTTGGTGATCTCCGTATCTCATCATGCTCTATGAGATGCGCTATGTCTGCAAAAGGATTTGCGCGACAACCACGGTGACCCTTCCTTGTCAGAGAAAGACACGTGGAGATGCAAGTTTTCTTTCGTGTTTCTTTAGAATTGATCCGCTTCTTATCTTTTTAAAGGTGACTAGTTTTACCACAACGCTCAACGAAATGTTATTAGGTATAAAGACACAATTATCAGTTCCTTACATTGCATATCACTCTATAGCGATTTTTAACTTGTACACGTGCAGGAAAATAATTATATACTGAATTAATGTCGGCAGAGGTTTCCACTTCGTTATTTCCCACTAGTATCTTATATCGTAAAATGTAAGTTCTGTTAATACGAATTTGCTGTTACCGCCCATACAATTCCTGCTAATACGAATTATGCTTAGAAAAAATCGATTATTCACAAACTGTTTAGAACTCGATTTTATTTCATGAATGTTACTGAGAATTACGTAGAAATGCATTTTGTATAACTTATATTTAATAATTTAATTTTAAGTATAGGTTTCACAGGGCCTATCAGCAATTGCGAAATTTATTCAGAGAACGGAATAAACCACACAGACAATAAATACATAATTGCTATTTCCTCGCAGCCATATAAACATGTACGTCATCTAGCGTATCATTATTTGTTATCGGATGAGTCCTGGAGAGTTATCGGATAGTCAGATTGTATACAGATTTCATATAACTGCGAGGAAACTGCAATTATGCCCTTATTGTCTCTGACTGAACCCTATTACTAAGCTGGAATATATCCGGTTTATACAGAGTTCAGTTACGCATAAGCCAGTTTCAACTGTATGTAAGATCAACTAGTTCAATCTTGAATATTTAAGAAAAACGCCTTGAGAGTCGGGCATGTTATTGAAATGGACTTCTCAGGAATGCCTTCATGTTAGACGGAAAAGAGTTACATGTACTGCGTTTCCTGCATAATAACAACACTCCGCCCTTCAAACGAACCTAGTTGATTCGTTTGATTTTTTTTTTTTTTTTTTTT
>JAGDQP010024135.1:0-18963 GCA_022664845.1 Lepisma saccharinum | reverse complement strand
CCAGTTTCTTAGTGAGTTATCTACTCTGTTACAATCGCACAAAAGATACCTTTACATTAGTTAGTAGACTATTTTTTGTAGAGAAGCATTTTATGTATGGTGTCATCAAGTTCATGATAAAATAGCAGTACAAACATTTAGAATAACTATAAGATCCACAGTGCAATGTGATTACTAAGAAACGTTGTCAACATCCAACGTACAAGTCTTCTACGCAAGCTACATAAGAATGCTAAAGGGAAACCTAGACAATAGATTGAACTGCCTCATTCTCGTTAGTTTCGACTCGAAATTTAAATTTGAATTTAATGGCCTTTAGGCATCCTAGGCTAAGGCTACAAAGGACTCGGACCCTGAATTAGTGTTCTAAACATATTATTGTTGTACAGCGTATTTTGACAATCGATAGAAAAGACAATGTACGGCTAAATCTGAATAATAATTATTGTAGTTGCCCTTTTCTAACTCACAATTATTCACACATTTAAAACCAATCGTTTTCTATCCATGTACTTTCAGACTTACCTCTTTTTTTTGTTTTTCTTTACTTGTGGAGTCATGGATAGTAATAGTATTTTTTTGAATATCGATATTCTAGCAATTGAAAATGCATAGAAAGCAGGACTGTCCATGATGAAGCAGCAGTGTGAGCAGTAGTGGGAAGATGTAGATCGTCCCTGTCACACAATAATCGCAAATCAGTCTAGATGTACAAGGGTCGCGGCGCAGGGAGAGAGCGAGATAGAGAGAAAGAGAGGAACAATTAATATGTAACCAATTTCGGACACTAGAAAATACCAGGTGTATGCATACGTTTTTGCCGGGTTTTGTGGTAAAGAAAACACGTAATTTTCAAGGGAAACTAATTTTGTTTTATTCAAAATATTGGCCATCGACTTCTACACATTTCGCCCATCTTTCAGGTAGTTGATGCATACCATGCCAGAAAAACTGCTTGTCTTTTGCAACAAACCATTCGTCGAGCCATTTTCCAACGTCTTCGAAATTGCTGAAGTGCTGCTCTGCGAGCGCGTGCCCCATTGATGCGAAGATGTGATAGTCAGATGGCGCCAAGTCTGGGGAGTACGGCGGGTGCGGAAGGATGTCCCATCCAAACGTTTTCAAGTTGTCTTTCACTGGTTTTGCTGTGTGAGACGGCGCATTGTTGTGTAACACAATCACCTTGTCATGTCTTCGGGCCCATTCCGGTCGTCTTTCGAACAATGCGTGATTTAAATTAATCATTTGTTGGCGATAGCGTTGTGCATTAACGGTTTCGCCGGGCTTCAAGAGTTCATAATACACAATACCGCTCTGGTCCCACCAGACACAAAGCATGGTCTTCTTGCCGAAGCGATTTGGCCTTGGTGTTGAAGGATCGGCTTCGCCAGGTGAAAGCCACGATCTTTTCCGCTTCGGGTTTTCAAAATAAATCCATTTTTCGTCACCCGTCACAATTCGATACAAAAAAAAAGTTTCTTTCGTGGCATTTCACAAGTGACTTTGCGATTTTCCATTTGACGTTCATTTAAATCGTGTGGGACCCATTTACCCAGTATATTGATCTTCCCCATCGCTCGTAAACATCTGCTGATTGTTTCTTGTGACACATTTAATGCTTTTACCAATTGCTGTTGAGATTGAGTTGGGTCATCCTCCAATAACACCTGCAATTGCTCGTTTTCGCACTACCAGAGCGCGCATTGTCTTTCACATTGAAATCACCACTTTTAAATTGTTGAAACCATGTCTCACATGTTCTAATCGATGGACCGTGTTCACCATATGTTTCTACCAGCACACGATGACTTTCAACAGCCTTTTTCTTTTGATTAAATAAGAAAAACAATGCGTGCCGCAAATGTTCTTTTTCAGGCACAAACTTCGACATGATTACTGAACGATAAAAGAAAGACGCTAGTGTTTGGCGGACTCAACTTGTGTGTGTTTGTAGTTTAATGTCAGACGAACAAAATGACGTATGTGTCAAATGAATACGATGCGTACTTTTTGCTGACGACATCTCTTAGGTAAACCGGAAACTACTTATGCATACACCTGGTAAACAACTTGTTATAAGTTAATAAGAAGAGTGTAATACGGGACAATTGAAGTATCCCATAACTTCTCTGAAAGACTAGCCGATATCGGCGAGATGATAATAATAACGGTAGTAAGTGAAAAAGGAGATTTGTAGACGATAATTTAAAGGAGTCATAGATTGCATAATGAGCATTAGCATGTATGGTATTGACACGTTGTGGCTCATTTAATTCTTTTAAATTAAAAAAAAGAAATGGTTCGTATTTCTTTCATCCTAAAATGATTTGACAGTTCAAGGAAAAAACTTAGTGAAACATGTTTCAGGTTGTTCACAAGTGGTGATAAACAGTTTTAATTTCTTATGAAGATGGCTGGGTGGGTGACAATTGGAAAGTAGGGACGATGAGGTAGCAGCTTTCTGATAAAAGACCGTTTCCTTCCTTGTTTTTTCGGCTACAGCCCTTCAGGAATTTTCTTTAACTTAATCTGTCTTTTTCTTTCTCTCTCTTTTTTTTTTGCTATACTTGATTCTTCTTCCCCTCCTCTATCTCACTTTCTCCTCCGTTACAAAAGTCCTCTCTCCTTTTCTTGTTCACTCAGTACAAGGGTAATCGAGTGTTATCGCCAGTCTAATGGAGCGACACTGCTGCCCCCTCCGTGGGAGGAGTTTGATTTACCGGTGGTGGCTGAGGAGGCACCCATGATGAAGAGTGGGAGAGGTGGGTGGCAAAGAAGCGGCAGGCGGAGACTGCCGTGAGTTGATTTATGGGCCGAAGAAAGTTTTTCCTTCCAAAGTCACACGCTCTACTTCTCTATAAATGGTTTCATCTCTCTCTCGCTTTCTTCTTTCTCTTGGAAAGGTCTACACTCATCGTATTTCCCATCTCCTACCCTTTTCTTTCTTTTTCCTGCTCCTGCTACATCTATGCGCCAAATCACAGTCGTCTCTGTCTGGTGCACCCAACACTGCCGCTAGCCGTCCCACGATTATTAAGCGAAGACCCTAGATAAATGCGTTTGAGGTTATGTCCAGTCGAAGAATTGGTTTTCTCTTCAGAGAATATCGCCTAAAAGGTACTTTGCAAAGTAATGGGTACGTACTGTACAATCAATGATGAACCCCTGTGAACTTGTAGGTGGTTTTTGCCACATGGCTACAATCATGATCTGTACGATTTATGAATCTCTTTCGTCTTCCTTTGTTTGTTCTTCTGGTGTAAATTAATGCTTTTTTTTAAATAGCAGATCATCTCACACAAGTGTCACAGAATTTCATTTAAAATGAGGGTAAATTACCTAATGAACTATTTCAGGGTTTTCGATTTAACAAACCTTTACAAGTCACTAAACATTATTTTCTTCATTTTGAGGGAGTGCGAAAATCCTTTTAACATGTTTCGAGACTTCAACATGTTTGTGTTCATTTTCAAATAATTATATATATTTTCATAAAATATTCACTTAATGAACATTGAACACTACTTATCCTCCGAAATACACTGCTTTTTCATCACAAAATTGTGTTTAACAAATTTGCAGACGTGAGTGTCGTAATATTAAAATGTAGCAAATTTAATGAAGCAAATGAAAGCATACTATATTTGAAATTTATTTAACATTTGTACATTACAATTTACAAGTTACTATGACAACATAGTTTTAGAGAAGTAAAGAACTTTCGGTGGCAACACTGTGACAGACATGTGCGTAATTGCTGCAATTGAAGAGAGACTTAAACATGGCTACTCGCTTGGAGAGTTGGATATGCGAGAAGATGCGTCCTGCAATTCGTTTTCTGCGGGTTAAACTAATCCATCGTAAACCGGTTGGTGTGTATAGTGAAACAGTAATGAATCGCATTAATATGACGTAATGGTGTCGACTGTTCAGGCAGTTGGTCATTCAGAACGTAACCAATGAGCTCGAGCATTCAACGCAGAGGTCAACGCTTGGACTAACCAATGATACGATTAAGGAGGCACGTAAGAGACCTTGCGTGAGCCTAACGCAAAGCTGGACAACTCGCATGGTGTTGTTTGTCACACTGTGCATGCCGTGTCGGGTTATCGGAAAGTCGCTTACACGCTGGCAACATTCAACTTATGACAACTTCAACGCTGTCCCAAGATGTGAAATGTATTGCTGCAGTTAATCGTGAACGATGACGAAAAATGAGTGTATCTTTTTGTAATATACTATATTATAACACTTGTTTATTTTGCCAGAACTTTTCGCAAAGAAACTTACTAAATATCCTTGGCATATGCAAGTTTCCACGTATAATATTTTATTTGCAGGAAATAATATTCATAATTTACATTTATTGCTTGTCTCTATGATAATTTCTGAACGTTATCAATATGCTTATTATCATAAAGAATGAACAATTTGTTTTACTAATTTTTATGATGCGAAATATTCCTCTTTTTAAAACGATTCTGCTGCTATGAAATAACAGTAAGTGTTTTACACGCTTACTAGAATGCAATTTACTGTTCCTTTCTTGTTACATTCAACTGAATGTCGCCGAATGCAGATAAATGTGCTTTCTTAAGCCGTGAACGTTTATTATTCTTATTTCTCTGTACACGTTGGAATATTAAGAGTTATTGCGTAGTTTCGCAATCTTAATACTGAATTATTAACATTGTTAATTACAGCTAAATTAGTATGCTCTAACCAGAGCTGAAATGGGTCATTCGGATCAAGTTCTCGACCGGGTCACCCGGTCTGGGTTTCAGTTGAAACAGGTTACTCATTTTCTATGTATCGGCGTTCACCATGAAGTAAAACCACGGTCGGATGTTACTAACTGAAGACAACTCCCAGTTTTATAACGCCAGAGCGTTTGTAACCGAGTATTGTGTGTGTACAGTGCCCAAGATACATTTCTTTTGAGCAACTCAATTTCATGGATTTATCGAATACATTTTGTTTTCATACACAACATCTTTGTCTTGTAGTTAGTAGCGAATGACCGACGCTACATGTTGCCCAATTAAGGAAGTTACTTAACTTCACAAGGGCATAGTAAAATTTCAGTATGTGTATGTGTGTACGTACGAAACTATTTTTATCTTGAAACGAAGTGAAGTTTATAGATTGCCATACTATATCCTTTCGTTAAATGTCTAGTTAGAAATTTTGATGTGCAACACCATTTCAAGGCAACTTATACTAAGAAATATCTATCTTCTGACGAACGAACGTTCATTCCATAGGAGTGTAGTGTCTAGTTTATGACAGTTTGTTAGTACCTGTATGTGCGGAAGAATGTTATATTTTGCGTTTTTTGTTTCACCAATTTTACTACGGAGAACTTTCAGAGCAAAAGTGTCTGCTAGGAGACATCATTCTTTGGACACCGGATAATTCAAATACTTTGTTTAGTGAAGACATGGTATAATCCACGAGGCATAGTGACAACACGAATTCTTTATTTTGTTTCCCTCACTGACAAAGAATAACTTCCTTGTATGGAATGATTGATCATGTAGAATGTGTGAATAAAGCTCAAAGTCGTCTGTATCTACTTCACTTCTGTATCTTACTCCACCGCTTGCCTTTTGTGTGGCGGTTTTATTGTCGTGTCTTAATATTTGTTGTTTTCCAATTTTACAGTGCATCTTGGCTGTTAGGTTAGTTTCGTTTAGCATAAATGTGTTTATTTGTTCATCCTGTAGCAGTTGTTCAAGTAGGATTTTCTTCTGTGTTACTGATCTGATGTTTAGAAATATGAAAGCTAATGCCATCATGTAAAAAAATGTATGATTTTGCTTGTTCCTCATGGATCTATGTGGGGCTTGCCAGTTGCGTTGCATAAAAGTGTACATATTGACCTGAATACGTAGCATTGAAATTGACTTGTAGGGTAGCTTTTTCTGCATATTGAACCTGTTGCAGAATGTGTGGTCTTAGAAACGGGTGAATGTTTTGTAGGGCCATTGTTACAAAGGCTAGCATTTGTTCGATTGTTACTGGGTTGTCAACCGATGTTGGTTCTGTAGATGTGGAGGTAGCCTGATCTAGTTTCTCGTGTGTTCGGACTGGCACGACGAGGTGAGGTTTTTCTTCTTGCACTGTTGGTTTTGCCTTACATTTATAGCTGTATGTAGGATGGGTCTCGTTACATTGTGCGCATTTTGGAGTTTGTGCCAGATTTGTGCATTGCCGGGTGTTGTGTGCCCACTGCAGAATCCACATTTAGACTGTTGTGTACATTTGCCAGTAGTATGTTGATTATCGGTCTGACATTTTTCGCATCTGATTGGTTGTGGTTGCGGTGTTTGCGACGGTTCGACTCTATGCTTCTTACCGTATATTTGTGCTCTGTTCATCAGAAGGTCGTCGATGGTTTTTTGCGACTTTGAGAGGACCCGTACCATGAAGGTTGGGTCTTCTCTGCACATAATCCTGATGCATTTTATCACCGAAAAGCCTTCTTCTTCTAGTTCAGCCTGAATCTCGTCGTCAGTATAATCAGGCGGGATCCCTCTAATTGCGACAGATAGTGCTGGCGGTGATCGTGGTGGTGGCATTTATTTGGGACCTCGTTGATCAAGTTGTTTTATTACTGCATTCTTACCAAAGATTTTGAAAGTGTGTTTGTCTCTGATATTCTTCATAAGATTAGGATCTGTTGACTTCAGTATGTAACCGTTTCTGGTAGGAACTATCTGAGTTATTGATGTTCGAGGAATCTACTTGGTCAGTTGTAAGAATATTTGTTTGTTGTTCTGATATTTTGCGTCATAGTTGGACAGCATGAAGTTGAAGGTCTGTTGTTTATTGGATACGTTTTAGTTTCCACTATCGAGCTCCATGTGAATATTTGCACTATCAGTTGAAGATTCACTTAGGTTATGTTGTCGTTTAGACCGGACAGGAGACCTTGATCGCGATCGGTGTGATTTCGTTTCGATCTTTCGTTTTTCTGCTCCGGATAACTGGTGAGGGCCAAGTACGACCTAAGGTAAGCCGATGTGACCTGTTGGTATGTTGCTAACCTTTGCACCTTCCATTTTTCGTGAGCCAGGTGTCGTCATTGGTGAGATCAGTCCAAATGCTTAGTTGGATATAAGTTGAGCACTATATAGTGTAGTAACAGATATTAAAATGAAGTAAATTTTATATGTAACCAAAATCAAAGTCCAAAGAATAGCCACTGTCATCAGTGATTTTTTTTTTTTCAAATTAGCCGCGGTGAGGCCGTGGCTAAAACCCGCTGAGAGGGTTATGCCCTCTTTTCGGGACGGAGGCTATAGAGGACTAGTTGGGTTATGGAAGAGGTCAGTTGGATGGTCTAAGGGATGTTGAAGCACGTTTTATCATTTATTTATTTTATCAATAATAATAGGGTGTTATAAGCTTTGCGCTTATAACCATTTTGCAGTTATGGTGATCAGAGTGACAATGTGATGGAGGATGGTAATGATGTGCACGTATACGTCACAATAATGAACAGAACAGATGCGTGATTATCTTCTCGTCTAGGGGCGACTCTAGACATTAATGGCAAAACAGATGAGCCCTTGTCGAACATTGATGATTACAGTGCTGCAATGGTGATGATAGGTGAAGTGATAGTCGTGAATGACAATGTGAAAGGAATAGGGATGCTAGTCTGGAGAATTCATTGGATGTGCAGTGAAATGAACGTAGGGTCCTGAATATGTTGCTTGGAAGTTTAGCTTGAAAATGGTGGCTGCTGCAGATTGAATTTCTTGAAGAAGTCTAGATCTATCAAATGGAAATGTGTTTTGTAAAGCGAGGGTGATGATTGCTAAGGTTTGTTCAATGGTGATTTGCTGTTGTGCAGAAGTGATAGGTGGTTGTGTTGTTTTCTCAGGTAAGCGTAATGGGACTATGTATGCAGGTTCATCAGGTGCTAGAGTAGGTCGGCCTTTGCATTTGTATCTATATGTTGGATGTGCTTCACTACAGGTGTTGCATTTAGGTGGATTTTGAAGATTGGTGCAAGCTGTTGTTTGATGTTGCTGCGAACAGTATCCACATGTGGGTGTGTTTTTACAATCTTTAGTGTAATGGTCATTGTACGTTTGACATTTTTCACAGCGCACAGGAAGAGGGGGTGAAGTTCGGGATGTTTCGACTCGATGGCGTTTTCTGTAGATGTATGCGCCTCGTTGTAGAAGATTGTCGATGGTTTGTTGATGATTTGTTAAGACTCTGACCATATAGCTGGATGTACCCTGTTGTGTTCTGATCCTGAGACATTTGGTGATAATGTGTCCATCTTGCCTTAATTCGTCTTCTGCTTCTGAGTCTGTAACGTCTAAATCTACCCCTCGAATGACTACAGATAGCATAGGAAGTTTACGTGGTGGCGGTGGTTGGCGTATCGGTTTGTTTTCTAGTGGTGTCAATTTAGCATGTTTTCCGAAGATTTCAAAACTGTATTTGTTACGGATGGTTGTAGCAAGTTTGGCGTCGGATGACTGAACAATGATTCCATTTCTGGTTGGTATAATGCGAGAGATGGTGTCTCGAGGTACGTACTTCAGAAATTGCATGAATAGTTGTTTTGGTGTTTGAAATTTGGTATCGAAATTTGTCAACAGAAATGAATGATTAGATGCTGAAGAGATCCTGGAACTCTGTAGGTCTTCATGGTCGGAATCGGTGAGAGACATTTGATGATCATGATTTGAATCTGCATCAGAGTCTTGGCGTGTATTGAACTTTTTTGAAGGTGGTGACTGTGAGCTTCCTTGGCGATTAATATCAGGTGAGCGTGATTGTGAACTGGAACGTGCAAGTTTCTCAGTACTCCGTTTATGTTTTGGTGTGGCTCCTGAAGATGCTGATTTAGAGGATGTAGATCGTTGTACTACTGGTGGTAAGACATGTTTGCCGGATGATGATTTGTAGTGTGGGTTAGACATGATACAATGAGATAGATGATGATCAGTCTCTGTGCAATGACTGCTTTCTCATAGTAACTCGTACCCTCCGGCACTGAGAAATGCCGTCGATCCTATTGTGGTCGTGCACGTTTTGTTCTCGCTCGTACGTATGCAATACGAGGTCATCGGTAAGAACGCTGACAACCCACAGCTAGGCTAGGTTTGAGTATGATCAGTGAATTTTCAGCTTCTCTTATATAATACGAAAGTATAGCAAATACATGGTGTAGCTGATATTTGTTATAGAAAAGATAATTTAAACATTTCTCTGATTAATTTATCCTTAATACAGCTATAATACATTTTTAACAGCATTTATACAACAATAATAATTAAAAAGAATCTTCTCATCTTTTAAATTACTTACTTATACATAGTGTTAAAAAATGATTACCATCTAGCGGACTCTTTTTCAGGGCTAAAAGTGGAAAGTAAACTTTCATGAAAATGTGCCCTTAGGTTACCTATTTTTGCGCTGTATTGCGATAGTAAGGTCCTTAAGACTAGGATGTATTCCTATAGAAAATTCAATACAACGTAAAGTTAGGTGCGTTCAGCGCAGTAAACTTCCGGCCACGTAACCTTTGACGTCTGTTGTAATTATGTTTGTACAACATCATGAGTTTATAATCATTTCATTTGTTACTGTTGAAAGTTAACTACCAAATGAGGTTAGGTCAGGTCAGCGCGGTAAGATTCCGGCTACATAGCAATTGACGTCAGTTGTAATTATGTTTGTACAACATCGTGAGACTATAATTATTTCATTTATTACTGTAGAAAGTCCACTACCACGCGAGGTTATGTAAGGTCAGTGTAGTAAGATGTCAATCACGTAACCTTTGACGTTAGTTACAATTATGTTTGTACAAGTCCCTGAGGGTATATTCATTTCCTTTCATTTATGGTCATTTTTATAATTTGTTCATGTTTCATCTAAGAAACAGATTCTTTACTTTATAGAAACCTCTCACTTTACTTTACTTTACTTTATATTATAGATACTTTACTTTATATTATAGGAAGTTTCATTTAGAGCAATAGTAATGATTCAATGTTTCCACTCTACTGCAACGCAAGCCTTCATGAAAATAAGCACTTAAGTTAGCTTTGTGAACTTATTTCTATCTTTCTCAAAATATATAGTATTCTAGTGATGGCTATCATTTTGAAAGTATAGAAGAATGGTGGCAGAACAAATTCACAAAATGTAACGCTACATTCAATTCATTTGTGTTCATTTCTTACAATTTAATCCTTCCTCGTGTAAGGAGATTCTTTACTTTACGGAAACAGATAACCGATCTTTTGTTACCGACAGTGATAATACAAGTACAACAAGCAAGTTAAGTTTGGTAGTGTGAAGGCAAGTTAGTTTTAGTCATAATTCCGAAACAAAACATTTTATTTCCTTAATTGAATATCTTTTGATAAGACTTCCAATAATAGTAAAGTATTTTTTCAGCTATGAGTTGTTGTTAGTTACCGCGATTGACAGTAGATAGCACAACCGCTAAAAAGATGAAACTATTGAAGAATTCTTTACCTAGAGGCTTCTTGAGTAGAAGGGAAAATAACGTAGAGTACAAAATAATCGTATCTATGAAAGTCACTCTTTGATTCCACGTATTATGAATATCTTTTCTAATGATTTCATTTAAATGTTAAGTTCTTGAAGAAAAGCATGCGGTTTTAGTTTTCATAAAATCTTAATGCAGCACCTTCTCATTCCTTTAAATTCTGAATCGCAAGCAGCAATGGCCTCTTTTCATTACATTTTTGTGTTTGAATGCTGTTAAAAATATAGCTGTATTAAGCATAAATTAATCAGATACATGTTCAAATTATCTTTTCTATAACCAATATCAGCTACACCATATATTTACTATAATTTTGTATTGTATAAAAGAAGCTGAAAATTCACTGCTTGAAATGTCACCAATCAAAATAAGCTGGTTCATTTTTGAAATGTGTAATGCTCTTATCAGAACTGTTACCATAAACTAATTCAATATTATGTAAACCTATTTCTTCATCTAAAGCTCAACTCATGTCAACTCTCTTTAAACAAGGCATTTACAACTCTACTGCCCTCTATGTATTCTAAACCCTATGATTCTACTGCTGACTTGCTCCCATTTCAATGAACGCCTGACGTCAATAATCTACTTCTGACCTCAAACATGAGTTCATTCAGGTAGGATCATACTTCAACAACGCTTGCATCAAAAACAACTTACGCAATCCTTAGGCACGTCGGAGAGAAATCTTGCACAATCCACTCCAAATTTTCAAATCATCAGGATTTCCATCTTCGAATAACGTCATGAGGAAATTCCTTACCCGACCTCAATACATACATATCTTCTTTTGCAATCAATAAAGGTCAATCAACTCACCCACATGGCTCACCACTGTATCTTGCAAGTTATGTAATTTTCTAACGATGTCACAGACTATATCACGTCATCTCTCGCCATCTTATTTTAGCAATAGATGTACAAACATCTTCCATAGCTAACCTCAATACACACGTCATCTTGTTTTGCAATCACAACCACCACCAAAGGTCAATCTACTAAGCTACGTGGCTCATCACCGACGCCAACTTGTTTTGGCGTTAGATCCTTGCTTCACTACAACATCGCTTGGGTCAAGTCCACATCAACATTCTACAACCTGGCAATGTCGCATCCAACATCTGGCAACAACGCAGGTCAATGGTCAGTGTCACGTGATGGAGATATCCACCCGCCATCTCGTTTTGCTGATAGATATACACTATTTCTACTGTGCATGTGTGTTTTTATTACATCTGTTATGATTATGGTAATATACAGCTTATTAGATGTTATAATTATTATAACTTTATATTTGGAATGGGTAGAATAAACACTGTCATATTCCCAATACCTAAATTTTGGGAAATTGGTAAATACTAACCTTGTCATTTTTTTTTTCTAGTTTGTATTATTCACGTTTGAAATTTGAAACAATATTCGCAAGGAAATTTTCAGATTTGATCCTTGTTAGGGTTTGGATTTGGACTTAAAATTATCGTGATTTCTACTATAAAAGATGTAGAAAGAGGTTGATACTTAATTATGTTTATAATTAATTGATAAGTATGTACGTAGTCTACGTGATTTTTTTTTTGCAAGTGAAGTAATTTACAAAACAAAGGTCTCTGATGTGTCTTTATATGTATTTACACTTGTTTTGAGCAAATTGCAACAAATGACCTCGGTATTCATAAATTTCTGGACACAAGTGCACTACAAAAACCGTGGAACAGAAGTCTCTTGTTCTACTGAAACTTATTATTAATAATCTAATTACCAAATTTAGACGGAATCATAGATAGAAACAAATGAGTTTCTATCACTGCTACATCATTATCCGAATTCTGGGAATATCTTAGCTTTCATTTTAACCCCATAATTTCCTCTATAGTTTTCCTTTTGTTGTGTTCTCTCTCTTTCTCTCCATCTCCCTCCCTCCATCTCTCTCTCTGTCTCTCTCCCTCCATCTCTCTCTCTCGCTGTCCCTTCCCCGCTTTTCTTTCTATAATCTTCCTTAATCTGTGTCTGTTCAAGTTCTCAAGTTTGTTTAAGTTTCTCCCTGAATTTTCTTCTTGTTTACAGGTTGATTCTGCTTATTTTTTATTTCATGTGTGCTAATTGATGCATACATCGAAACTTTCTGTGCGAACTCTGTTTGTTGAATTTTCGTACATGAGAATGAAGTTAAGAAAGATAGAGAGAGAAGCCATTTACCTGAAAATTTGCTTGATAAGCAGAACTATATTGGAAAATGTAAATGTTGGTTACGTTAAGTCACATTTTTAGACGCGGTGTGTACCTAGGATAAGTCTGCTTCAACGGATGTCGTAAATAGTAGAAATGGTCAGATCTGGATCCGGATATCCGAAACTCGGATCCGGATCGGAAGATCCGAAACCCGAATCCGGATTTTTGGGGTTCGGATATCCGGTCCAATGGATTCGTGCGATTTCAGTCGCAGATTCAAAGACCCAGTATTCGGACTTCGTTATTGTGATGCATCTAAAAGTGCGATGCCGGGATTGTTAATTATGAAAGGTCCTGCCCAATACCATACCCATCCTCTGCTACCTCGTTCCAGCCTCAGCTGAAAATGACAAAAGGACATAAATAAAGCCAATTTAATTCAATGTATCTGAAACTCGGAAAAACCGGTGTAGTGATTATAATAATAAGGCCTTCTATCCATCTTGAATAAAGAAAAACAACTTTCTGACAAGGTTGAATTCTTTAATAACAGAAAAACTTAAAACATAACAGTTTCGGAAGCTTCCTCAGACTATACTCTACAACTGAAATTAGAAAAATTACTTAATCAATAAAGAAAGAAGATCATCTTTTCTTTCCACCAATCATGGATTGCTTCTAATTAAAAGTTCACTTTTCTTTCCCCTAACGCTGCGCTGCGGACAAGCGTACCTGCCTTTCATCTGTCAAATTAGATGAGCCACAAAATCATAAACAACTTTTAACAGATAATTGCTGGAAACACCTTCTTAAAAATACTTTTTCACGAAAACAAGTCCCTTTCCATCTTTACAGAGATATTTGTGTATTTGATTGCTATTGTTTACTTGTTCAAAGTTAGTTGATAGGAACTTTTTTAACATATTTTATTTTTTCTAAGCAACTTGTTTTATTTCTCAAAGCAAATGAATGTGGGAAAGGATTTTCGCAATTTTTCACATCCTTGCACGCTTAAAAGGGGAAGTACATGTTTTTGTTCTTTCCTTTTAACAACGCAATATTTATTGTGTAGTGACTGATAACCACGCCGCAGAATAAAGGTAGAAACAGGTGTGGATGCAGTTGGTTGATGATGGTGGAGGGGTTCTAAGGAACAAAATTTTGCTGTCATTAGTGATATAATTTTATGTTTGGTTTTAAAGGACTAGTCTTGCAATATATGTACAACACAGCAATTTCTTCTCTCTCTCAATGATCCTGCTTTCCATCTATCCCCTCACAACACTCCAAAATGAGGAGTAAAAAAACGAAATAAGACTTGTCGTTTGGTAGCCGAAAAATCGTCCAAAATACGAATTACGAAAGACTACAATCATATGTCCATGTCCCAGATATCCGAGATCCGGATAGCCAAAACTTGGATTCGGAGTCGAAGATCCGAAACTCGGATCCGGATGCCAAAATTGAGATATCGAAAACTCGGATCCGAATCCAAATATCCGAAACCCGGATCCGGATATTCGCGAATTTGGATATTAGAGATCCCCACATGAATACCTCGCGATAAGCTGTCCTCTCATATTGCATTGAATATCTTTCAAATGATGTTAGTTTCATTATTTCGGATTGTATAATGTAGAATATGGCACATAGTCGAGTATGTGTGTCAATGGATACAATAAATATAGAAGTTAGGAGGTGTGTTTGTCATATTGAGTACGTAACAAGAATAAGATTTCTACGCACCTTTTAATGTCGGTATATAGGAAGTCTTTGTGTAGTTGCCGAAAAATGTATTAGTTTTTAAAGTGTAAAAGAATATTTTCGGACAAAAGTCTTCATTCCTTTCGTGAAAGAAACAAGAACATCGAGATTGTACAGGTTAAACAAAATATGGAAGAACCTGTGTCAAAGAACATATAAAGTATACAAAACAAAAACTGAACTCCAAATTATTTTGTCAGCATGCTGTAAGAAAGAAAACTACATATTAGAGTGATATCAATAGGCTGAACAAAAGTGCCGAGAATATAAAAATAATAAATGTAACACAAGAACTAAGAACAAAACCTGGATAGGTATTCCCTTACAGTGCCCCATCACTAATAAGTTTAAGTAAATATTCAAGGAACGTAATTTTAACCCAGCCTTGATTTCGCCAAAAAATTACAAGCCGAAATTTCGGTCAATATAAAAGTTATTTTATCACTAAAACTCGTGCAGAGGGGTATATCAAATCACATGCCAGTGCGAAGATCAATACAATGATGAACTACATATTAGGGACGCACTGACCACCCAGTCTCAGGTATTTTACAACACCTTAAAACTTCCTTACATAATATTTCAGAGCAAAAAATGTTAAACATTTACTCTTATAAAGAGAGAATAGTTACTGACAGTTGTAACCAATGTGCGATTTGCTATGGGAATGCCGGTGAATTTTCCCTGGCTCCAGATAGCTCACCCTCGGTGGTTGATTCCGAATATCATCCCAACCAGGGATAAAATCTTTGCGTTTCTACCTAAACAGGTATAGTAAGTTAAAACTTACCAGAAACCACTAGTTCTAGGATCTCCCTTCGTAATATATAGCAAATCGAACAGTGGTTGTAACTATAATAGAAATGAACCTAAATAAAATCGGGATCAGGGAATATTAAATAAGACATGGCGCCCCTTAATAAATAAATAAAACACAGGTCTTGCTTTCAGCGTCTCATTTTATTGATATTTACTTCGCCAACAATATATTAGAAATAGAGATTATTTTTTAAAAAAAAGCAGTATTTTGTTAAAAGTCTGAATCAGCTGAATGCAACTTTAGTTAACATTACCAATATGTTGCTTTTGTTTAAGTTAGGCGCATTTTATCATATAGCAAGCTGACAAATCATTTAAAGTCCAGCTTTTCTTTCGTGTACTTTGTATGTTTGTTGATAAGGTTCTTCCACTGTTTCTTTTAACCTTTCCAATCACGATGTTTACCATTCTTTCGCGGCTGAAGAAGGGCTGAAGATTTTGGCATGAAAATATTCTCGTACATTTTCATTATATATATATATATATATATACAGGGTGTTCCCTTAATGCGTGCAAAAAATTTAAGGGTAAGTACCTGAGATCGAACTAACAAAAACATGATAAAAACGGGTGTCGAATATTAAGTACTTTCGGAGCTATAGGCTGCCGAAACCGTGGGAAAATGAACTTCAGAGCTGATTATTTCGAATACGAAAAGGCGGAGAGTAGGCGGTTGAGAGTAAATTAGAGGAAGTCACACCCGGGCTATCCAAAAATGCATGTTTGAAACTCCTACAAGCAGGGCGCACGGGATTCCCCAAAGGAAAAAGGGGATTCCCAAAAATTATTCCAAGTAAAGTAGGGTCAAAAACGGCATAAATGAGACGTCTTCGCGACAGGTAACAATAATTCGTTTACTGCATGTCCATATGTCAAGTAGATTCCGAATGCGGAGCGATTTGGAAAAACCGTGCGGGATTACATAACTGTCAGGAGTATGAGTAACAATAATTCAATGAACAGTTGAATTATGTGTCCCAGAAGAAACAGTGTGTCATTTGTCAGTGGAATGGCGGTGATTATGTGAATATCAAATGCAGCGTAAGGTAAAAGGTGACCCCGTTGGTGGGGTGGACAGTGTGCAGGGCACGATGCTTGGATGAAGAATCCCAGCTATGCCGTGGAAAGTTGTCAGCATTGAGAACTGTACAGCTTTGAACCGAAAGGCGCACGTATCATTATTGGCTAATAGCACTAGAATTGAAAAATTGAGGACTAAAAGTACAAAACGTAATGTATACCCAAATGTCGTGAAATTGGAAAGGGCAAGGAACGTTCGTGTGTATTTCAAATCTAGTTGATAGAGCGTACATAACATCCTAAAAGGATATCATCATGTGATTAGTTCTGAACTTGTAAGGTTTAATGTGATTCCTGAAACTGTTAACATCGAAATCGAGAAAGACTGAATTGCTATGCAGATCCAACAGCAAGATTACAAATGCAGTTGGCTGTCCTTCTTAACAGAAAGAAAAACACAATAGCATAACTGCTTGGTGAAGATTAGTAGCTACGATCGCAAACATGAAATAAGCACAGGGGAGACCGTTCGTGCTTGTGTCCCGCTCAGGACGAACATAAGGTTTGCAGAATGTACATGTATTCCCTGTTCCATAATGCAAATACCGGGGCAATACATTGAACAGAGGCACTGACCGCTACCTGTCCCATTCCATTCTACTGGAGAAAGCTCCCCGATGGATATCATCGTACATACGTAACGATATGGAACCTTCAGGTGCAGGTAACACTAGAAACTAGTTGAAAAGATTCACTACATTTGTAATGATACTATTACTGCTAGTAGTGAATAAAATATTAAGACGTATTATTATTATTATTATTATTGACATTCTTCTAAGCTTATTTGTTTGTCTCCTCTAAACTTTGAAATACAAAAGCATAGACATTAACGTGAAACAAACACCAGACAGAAACAGTTGAAATGCTATTCTTGAGCTACAAATAAGGAAAGCAGAGAGTTTTGTTTGTGGATCACTATGCTTGTAATGTGCTGTTGGAAAAGAATGAAGTCCTCACTAGTCACAGGAAGCAGACGACGTTTACCTGTTGCTGTTCTTTACTGAATCCACTGGAGGAACAACACTAGAATACACACATTCCAGCACCACTTCCGTCTCGAACGTGGGTTCGAAAGTACTTACGTTTCCTGTGACTCTGTTGTAGTTTAGAGCGAGAAGACTTTGTGCGTCAAATTGGTAGTTTTAGTCAATTTAAAATGGTTTATTCATTTAGTGAAATGGCCGATATGCATTTAATGTATGGTCGTGCCGATGATAACACCTTGGCTGCGCAACGTATGTATCACGAATATTTTCCAAATCGCCAGGTTCCAAATGTAAGGACATTTATTGCCATTGACAGGCATCTTAGGGAAACTGGTAGTTTTAGTGCAATGTGTGACCTTGGAAGACCAAGAACTGAACTTCAACCTGAACAAGAGGAACAAGTAATTAATTTAGTAGAAGAACATCCAGAAATCAGTATACGAAGAGTTGCTACCAGAGAAGGTGTTGCACCAAAAGTCATTTGGCGTCTATTTCACGGACAATTGCTATATCCTTGGCATTTACAACGTGTTCATGCTCTCAAGAGAACTGATTATCTTCCGCGACTAAACTTTTGTGAATGGTTTGTGAGGCAAGTTACAGAAAATCCCGCCTTTGCATTATTAATTCTGTTTACAGATGAGTCTTGTTTCACAAGGGATGGTATAATCAATGTTCATAATCAGCACGTATGGGCAGAAGAGAACCCACATGCAATTGTCGTCACTAATAACCAAAGACAATTTTCTGTCAATGTCTGGGCCGGTATGATCGGGAACCACCTCTTAGGACCATACTTTTTTCCACATCGCTTAACGGGCGAACGTTATCTACAATTTCTGCAACGTGAACTTGCGATTCTACTAGAGGATATACCTCTGAATGTTAGACGCAAAATGTGGTTTATGCACGATGGAGCTCCACCCCATTTCTATGGGCAAGTTCGAATACATTTAAATGACGTATTTCCGGGAAGATGGATAGGAAGGGGTGGTCCAGGTGCTTGGCCTGCTCCTTCACCAGACTTAACTCCTATGGATTTTTATTTGTGGGGACATTTGAAAAGCAATGTGTATTCAACGGAGGTTCGTGATGTACGCGATCTGCAACAATGTATCCACGACGGATTCCAAGTAATTCGAGATACGCCTGAAATATTCGCCAACATTAAGCGTTCATTAAATCGCCGCGCCCACGCTTGCATTCGCTCTCATGGAGGCCACATTGAACACATATTGTAAAATGATGATACCATTAGACAGCAGCCTATTGCTAAAAGACAAAGAAGGTGACAAAGACATCACATATGTGGTAAGTACAATGCATTAATTTGATAGATTTTGGATTTGAATTTATTTGTGACTTATAGGCCCATTCCTTGCCAATCACAACAAGTATTGTAAGCATAGTGATCCACAAACAAAACTCTCTGCTTTCCTTATTTGTAGCTCAAGAATAGCATTTCAACTGTTTCTGTCTGGTGTTTGTTTCACGTTAATGTCTATGCTTTTGTATTTCAAAGTTTAGAGGAGACAAACGAATAAGCTCAGAAGAAGGTGAATATTATTATTATTATTATTATTATTATTATTA
>JAGDQP010024134.1:0-23981 GCA_022664845.1 Lepisma saccharinum | reverse complement strand
AGTGCTAGTCGAGTCGGTGTTCACTAAGTGCTAGTCGAGTCGGTGTTTACTAAGTGCTAGTCGAGTCGGTGCTCACTAAGTGCTAGTCGAGTCGGTGCTCAATATGTGCTAGAGTCGAGTCGTTGCTCAGGGGGGACTCACGCTGCGACTCGGTTACAGTTAGTAGAACTCGAGCGGCGACTCGACTCAAGCGTTAGACTCGCCGATAGAGCCGAGCGGATTGACATCCCTACCTTCAGCAAGCTGTGCTGCATGCTGGTGTGTGTAATAGTGAGCCAAGCGAGCATCTTGTTGTGCCAACATGCTGGTACGTGTAATAGCGCACTATATTTGTTTTGAGGATCATGAATTGCTACTCTGACTTCATTGTTTTGTTTAGATCTGTCCGAATATAGGAAAAGATATCCGGCAAGAGAAACAATTACCTGCCTACATTGTAGGACACGATTCTGTAGAGATAAAGAATCCGAGAATCTTATTTACAAACGTAGGTAACGTAGTTTTATTGTAGCTACAAAAGTTAGTTAAAAGCAATATATTAAGTCTGACTTAGTGTTTTTTGTTGCTAAATTATGAATATGTCTTACCTGCTCCATCATCAGGGCATGAACCCATAACTGCTCCATTACAAATCCACACTCCAAAGATAATTAAATGAATCGTTGTTGTATTGTAAGTATTGAAGAACATGATGTCGCCTTTTCTGAATCCTTTACTCCATAAAACACTAGCTATTTTTCTTGATAAGATTTCAACTTCTGAAAATTTTACAGAACTACCAGTTACAGCGTCTGTCTGTAAAGAAATGCATTAATTAAGTCAGAAATATGGCAATGCGCTACTCAAGTTTGTTTACATCCACACCAAATCCAGAATTTCAAAGGATCTTTCTGAGTTCTTCTGAGCACACATCATTTTTTTTCTCCATAAAGCAAACATTTTTTAAAAAAATGACAGAAAACCACGAAAAATCGACTACTCAACAGGGCACAATGTGAAGTTGCAAAGTTACACAAAGAAATGAATATCCCTGAAGTACAGTTAATTTTGTGGTCGCAAAGAAAACTGGAATGACATAAAAACACTTGCGACAGCAAACGATAAAGTGTGTAGAAAATTTTCCACTTGGCGAAACTGGAACAAAGATGGGTCATTCCATATTTTAATCATCTAGTGCACGTGGAAAATGTATTTCAAAGTTTTTGATATAGTTAAAATTTGGTGTGTGGCTTCTGCTAGTCATATCATGCAAAAGTCTCAATTATAATTCCAATGTTAAGTAGTTTATAAATAACAGTGGTTTGAAAAATTGTATAATGTTCGCTCCATGCACCTGGTTGTACTACTATACTACAGAAACATCTGCACAACACCAAAACGGAAAAGGCAAAACCTTCAAATTTTCCACAGTGTTTCGGCTTAGCATGAGCCATTCACATATACGCTTATGGAAGGGTATCGCTTATATTACCTATACTAAAAATTGTTAAAGTAGTTTTTTTTTTTACACCGTATATAGGTAGTTTCTAAAAGGCCTAAGTGGAAGAAGGAAAGTTATCACTCACATGACACATACATTTTTGGAAAGAGGATGAACAGTACTACGAGCACAGAAAAAAAATGGAGATAGGTGTTTTGCCTCCTTTAAAAATAATGAGCATTTTGCATTATATACCCAACAAGTGTATAAGGTCTTTCTTGTTAGCCATAAAGTTCTATGAGACAGGGTAGTTCAAAAGTCTCAGTACAGTCTGGTAGCTCCCAAACCGACACGAAAATGAAGCATCGTAGTACACTAATATGTACTGGTGGAGATGGACTATATTTTGGAGTACAAATTCAAATTTATTGCTTTCGTCGGACCGTAACAAGATGTACATTGAGTTCAACGGTATAGAACTTGTCATAAGTTGCATAAGCATACAAAATTAAAGTTATACAGTGTGAAAATAACCAATGCCTTAACATAGATGTACACGCGTAATTAAAAGTGATATACACAAGGATACAAATAATACACAGATACATATACATAAGTAATAGTTGAACATATTATAAGCAGATATAAGTTTTGTAAGAACATAATGATATAAGGTACTTTGGAACTAATTACATACGTGTTGTCACAATTATTATATCAATAATAATGCTCTCAATGTTGTCGGATATCTAATGATTTCATATCATTAGATAGAAATTCTGTAGTTGAATAAAACGCTTTCTGTACCAGTATGTTGCGATTTTTGTTTTTGTTTTGAATTTTTGAATTTCAGTAATATGTCTAACATGTACCGGAAGGTGATTGAAAAATTTTATACCTGTGTTAAAAATGGACCTGGAGAATGTTGTTCTATGTATAATTTGGAATAGGTTATCTTTGTTTCTAGTCTGGTAATTATGCACGTCAGATATTTTTTGGGAACTCCTGTAGATATTCTCTCATAATGATTAGAACACTATAAATGTAAATACAGGGGATTGTAATTATTTTAAGTTTCGGGAGCAAGTTGCAGCAGCTGAATCGTTTTGTTATTTTTGTGATTATTCTGACGATATATTTCTTCAGACGAAAAACTGCTTCTAATTTGGGTGAACCTCCCCAGAATGCTATTCCATATTTCACCTATGAGTAAAAGGTACCAACAACATAATTGATGATGTATCTAATATTGAGACCCAGGGATCTGTTGACATACGTGGTTGAAGATATCTTTTTACACAGTTGGTTGATGTGATCATGTCATATTATATTACTATCCATAATTCCTAATATATATATATTTATTTATTTTGTTTTGTAAATGTATAATTTACATTGTTAATTCTTACGTTAGACAAGTTCTTTACATTTGAACGAGGCGGAAGAAAATGCATGCATTTAGTCTTCTCGGAATTCAGCGTTAGTCTATTGCTATGGAACCATTGTTCTAGTTGGGAAGTAGTATTATCGATAGTATTTTGTATATTGTAATCTTTACTGGCATAAAGTATTATGTTAGTGTCATCATCATATGAAATAGGTTTTCCGTGATTATGTTCATCGATAAGTCATTTATATATAGAAGGAAAAGTATGATCCCGAGTATCTCCTTAATGAAAGGAGATGACCATACGACGTTGAGAGAAATTGTATACGTATTGAAATCGTGTTTATGTCAATACATGTAGAGTGACGTCACTTTCCATAATTGTTTCAATATATTTCTAAGTCAATATACCGAACTCTTTGCATTTGAAATAAATGCGTTACTAAGTTGCGGGTAATAATAGCGCCACGTTAATTGAAATTTCGTATCTGAGTGTAAGATATCGTTAATAAGAATCGTTTGGCCATAACGAGACTGCGCATATTTCACCTGTAAGTCAAATCATTCTTGTTCTGTATTATTTGAAATGTGTTAAGGTAATCGGTGTGCACACGTATACGCTAAAAATAATCCCCGTAATAATATTGTAACGTTGAGCTCAGCGGGAAACACGGTAATCAAAGCACTGACGTCAGACTACTGTATTAGTATAGTAAAACGCGTTAATATTACGCTACGCAGGTACAGTCACTGTCTGATCATTTGTTCTGAATACCGTTTGTGTAAAAGTGTTCGTGTTCTGTTGTATGCTTATACCGTTTATCTTTATTTGAAAATATTCGTGATTTTACGTTATCGAACAATATTTGTTGGGACAAAGATTATGCAGAAAGATTGTTGTTCCAATTCATTTGTATTTTGTGTGTCAATCATAGTTGACGTATAAAGTCGCGATACATACCCAAAAAGTTGGTATACGAATTAAGTGTGTATTGGAAGTGCCGTTCATATATTAATAAATCTCATTTGTTTAACTTCTATGGTGGTGTAAATGTGTTCAGAAATTGTTTATTTTGCTTGGAACACCCTATAAACGTCATAGCAGAGCTGTTTAAGCCTATCCGAATAGAAGTGGAAAATTTCACAAAAAATTCTGAAGCAAGTAGAAGAGGTACAAAAATTGATCTACTTTTAGCGCCCCTACGCTTTTGCTTGAAATCGCGATTTTCTGTGGTTTTAAGCTGTTTTGACTTCCTTTTCGAGTGATTCCCCACCGTGCGAGAGGTTTGGGACACCCTTTTGCCGCCAATTTTGGATTTACGTCTATATTCAGTTTTTTTTGCAATATTCGTATTACCCGAGGTAACAGGGGACTATTATTGGTTCCACCGTTCCACAACCACCTGTTCCCGGTGATACCAACCGACTGTCGATTACAGCACTATACAGAGTTCCGGAAGCAAGTATTTCGATTTGCCTTTGTCGAAGCTTGTCAGCCTGCAATCCTTTTGTGTCTCGCGGCGCTCTTGAAAAAGAGAAGTGAGACTGGAACGTCCGAAGTAAAATCCCGTCATACTTTATGGACAAAAAGAAAACGAGAATGAACCTCGGATACGAATCGTTATGATAAAAGAAGCTTCGAGCTAAACTCTTGTTCAAATGTAAACAAAGTAAAAATTATATAAAGCGCCTTTTTCTTTAATTTTCAGTGTTTCACATATCTATGATCTAATGTTCCATTTAACGCATTTTTCGTAGATTCTATACATATGAAAACTATATCCTACAATTTGGTAGAAGTTAAAAAAAAGAATTTAAGCGTCCCAAGTGAGAATAAACAACACTTCATCGCTAAGGATTACGAAGATGCTGATATTGCTGTATTAAATTTATTTTATGATCAATAATAGTGAAAGAATAACTTTCTTCAATTTATTTAACCACAGAGAATGTTTGTCAGTAGAGGCTAGTAGCTTTCCTTAAAATTTATTTATTGCTTTTAGGTATCTTAGGCTCAGACCGGAGAAGTAACAGTAGCAATAGAAACTGGTGTAACTAGTAAGTATATCAATCTTTAAAAAGAGGAGAGTGGATACTCATGTTTTGCGACATTGCCACATAATTTATATCAGAACTTATTTTTTTAGAGACTAGCAAGTGGGTTTTATAAAAATTATAACGAATAACAAATAAATAGATTACGACCAAGAAAATTGAGTGTTTTGTAAAGGAACTTATCTGTTAATGAATGGCTTATTCTTAACACGTTTCTTACGGTGGAAAACATTTAATTTTGTAATTTGGGCTTTTGAATGAAACCACTCATTTTATCATTGACTGAGTGTACATCAAATTCTAAAAATGTCAAACTCAAGTTCCTTTAAATGCTTAAAGTTCATAAATAAAATTAAAACAATCAAAGAAATTTCTTACGAAATATTACACAAACATAATATATACAAATATCATCGTACCTGGGGAAGGCGTTGCGTATGAAAAAAGCGTTAATTAGAGGTGGAGGGGCGTATTAATTTCATAACCCCTGTGCGGACTTGGAAATCAGTGAGGTAGACTTTCCAGTCCACTTCAGAACCTGAAGTAAATGGAAGTAACTCTACTTTTCGTCCCTTAGTGGACATAAGGAGTCCGAACACCTTGAAATTTTGATTTTAGGCAAAATTATACGCATTTTATGTAAATTTTATACCTAAGTAGACCTGGCACCCTCCTCCTAGAAACCAACTTCTAGATACGTGCCTGGCACAAAGAATAAGTTTATTTTGATGTAACAATCGGTTCGGCAACCAATCGAAATGCGAATTGATACAAAATGGCTGAATATCAACTACTTGTTTTACATACGTATAACACGAACACAATGTTACTCAGTTTGGAATAGCATACATGCTTATCCCTAGCTTCCTCAGTGCAGAACGTAGGTATGTAATCACAAGAAATATTTTTAAAAAATCAAGTAAATATTAAAGTTATACATATATTCTTTCTTACCACCCATGGTTTGTCACCAGAGACTGGAAGATGTTCTCGTAACTTGTCAAACAGAAACTGGTGCACTGGGATCCGAGGAATTTCGTCTGGCTCTACATGTACTGGGGATCTTACGATGTTCTCATCCATGATACCTGCAAATATATTATTCAATAACAGGATTTAGATTTACAGCTGAACAATAACTTAGAATAAACATTGCAATTATTCGCTTTGCTCTGAAAGTTTTCGATTTTTTTTATCAAGATTTCTAATTTCGTAATTAACAATCAAGAGCAGATTTTATGAATTAGTTTTGCATATTGCCCTACAATTACTTCCAGCAGTTTCTTATATAACCGTTGTGTCACTATTAGTTACCCCAGACGTAGAGACATGTGGCGTCCGGACCACGCGAAATACCGATTTCAATGTCAAATTAGTATACTATCTAAAACTATCTTCCTTTACTTAAGTGTTTGAAGTCTTATTTACAATAGGAGAATTAACCATTATCGAAGTGCAATATCACCATTTCAGGGTGTTATTTTGAGTAAGTGGTCAACAGATTCAAATCTGGCTGTAATTACTGATTACATAGCATAAGTTTTAGATAAAGGTGCCCAAATTGATGTTATCTACATTGATCTGGCCAAAGCATTTGATACTATAGATCATGTTACGTAATCTCAGCTACGTTTATTTTACAGAACCTTCATTAACATCCATTGTTTCATATTTAGAAACCCGTAAACAGACTGTTCTTTCTAGACAATACGAAGTTCGATCAGGTGTTCCCAAGGATCAAATTTAGAACCTCTTCTATTTCTAATATTTAATAATGATTTACCGCAGTGTAGTATGAACTGCAAAAAGTGCTCTTTGCTGATGACGTAAATATATATTTGGAAATATTCTCTACTGAAGGCTCTAATAAACTTCAGAAGTTCAAATTTAAATAATGTTAAGTGGTGTGAGAGAAACAATAGTTATATATGTTAATAAATACAAATGTAATTAAATGGAAAAATGTCTCTTTCACTAAACTTCAAAATAAGTATAAGTACGCGTACACAATAAACAGTGTTCAACTAAACTTAAAAAATATCAATTCAGTGAAATGTCTAGATGTAATCTTTGATCCTCATTTAATACGCACCTTAAATATTGACCATGAAAAATGAAGCATAGAAACTGAGGATTATTAAATGAGATTAGGAAAAGATTTTAATAATCCACAGGTTTTCAAGTTGTTGTATTTTAAATATGTCGGATCAAAATTGGAATATATATCTGTAATATGGAATCCATAACGCAGTAAATATGCTCGAACAATTGAGGTCAATCAATGAAAATTTTCGAGATTCTCCGCGTACAAACTGTTTTTTATAAAAAATTTAACTTTTCGTCGCTACTGGCAGTGGCGGTTCTAGAGAGGAAAAAAAAACTGGGGGAGGCAGCTCTCAACGTTGCATATTTTATATATATATATATGTATGGTGGGAAGGCATGGTTTCTATTTTGATGCTGTCCTGCTGTCCATAATCTACATTCTCTTTCTTTCCTCTTTTGCCTTCCCACCATTCGTTCCAATGCGTTTTTCAGTGCAAGCTCTTCTCAGACAATGACCCAACAAATGTTTGTTTGTGTGGGTGGGTGTGATACGCATTAGTCATTTTCAGTCATTTTTTTAAAAATTGCATATTAATTCTCCTTAGGTATATCTATGAAGGAAATACGTACGTTTAAAACCTTTTTCAGTGTACGAAAACAATAATTAGTTGAAGCAAAAAAGTGAACATTTTAATATTTTTCTCATCAGTACATGGAACTTACAGAGGGAAACTTATAGTTAACTGCCAAATTTACACTAGATAAAATTACTTGATTGGATTTTACACTACATAAAACGGCATTAAGAGTCCCTCCCTCTACACACACACTTAAAAATCTATAAATACCACACTGCATATATTGTATGATTCAACACCAATTTAGACCTAAATAAGATGAAAAAAAAAAACAGCAACAAAGATTTCTACTTTTTATTTGTAGGTCGGACTAGAATTTCCTATCTTATTTTTATAGTAAGAAGTAAGTCGGACAACGATTAGCGTTCTGTCATTTTCGGTATAAGCTACTGGTGGTATAATTTCGAAATAACACCGCATTGCCTATAAGCAATAAATTAAATTTTTAGATTATGTGGTCTTCCCTTTGTTACAACGTTGTTGATAGTGAAGACTTCTAAAAGGTTTTAAAAACAAAAAAAATACTGTGTTACATGACCAAAAAACAATAAAATAACTACTTGAAACTTGTTCTAAGAAATTAAAAAAATCGTTTAAAACTCGACAAAATGCAGTTAACATACACTGTGACTCCTTCCCCCACCCCATGTTTATAGAAGCAGCTTATCATGGTACACCTCTTTTCATGTTCAAGAATCGATAACATCAAACTTCTTGCAAAATAATATTAATTTTACTAAATATTTCAAGACAATTGAGGATATTATTTTATCTTCACTGCAGCCCCCCCCCCGGCCCCGGCCTAGAACCGCCTCTGGCTACTGGCAAGCAACTTTGATCTCCTGACCTTGGAGAAATGAAGAATTATTAACTATACTTGTTTCCAAATTATGTAATAATGAAATTGATTGCACAGACTTAACCGCAGTTATTAGTATCAAAGTGTCCTCACTTAGAACTCGTATGAGCAATAATATATTTTGTCACAAGGCCAGAACAAATTCTATGTTAAACTATACTATGTGTCGAATTTGTGCTACTTATTTTAACTACTTAGAAGCAGATAACGAAATAGGTATTTGCAATATGACAAGAACAGGTAATTCGCTCTAAACTGATTCAATGTATCACAATATATTAACTGAAATCCTATCTTGTGGTAACTTTATTGATGTCTTTGTTCTATGAGAATGGGTTTATAATGTGTTTTCTTTTTCCTGTTAATTCTACCTTATTTATAGATTACTTTTACAAACACAACTTTATTAATGTATTTGTCTAATTCTATGTGATTGAGTTTATAATGTTCTTTTGTGTGTGTAATTTGTATTATTTATTTATGAAATTGAAGACTGTAATCGAGCAATGAGCCTGTTATTTTCCGAATAAATGAACAAATACATTTTATATCAATTCCCATCTTGAATCCCCCCCTCCCCAAAAAAAATAATGCACAAGGCCACGTGTTGGTTTTAGGCTCTTGTTTTCCAATCTAATTTGGAGATTCGGGATGAAGATTTTAAGTCTTTGGCATTTTGATGTTGCTTGCCATTCCTGCTGCCATTTTTCAATACTCACTTCCTGCAGTTCCTGAGATATCCTCTGCCGGTCTACCGAGGAGCCTTTCCACTTCAAGGTTCTTCTTTAACCAATATTTTGCTGCTTTCCTTATAGCATCTAAGCTGGTAGGAAGCGGTGCCATAATAACTGTCATTGCCAGATGAGGAGTAGTTTTATAGGCTCCACTAAGCCTAATTGATACATTTCTTTGGGCCCCGTTATAGGAATCAGCCATTTTTTTTATTTGCCAACAACCTGTGTGCTCATACGCTTGCCGCATAGTTAGCTGTTCCATTGATTAGAGTTCTGATAAATACCAATTTGTAAAATATTCAATTTAAGGTTCCTCTGTGCAATCGAAATAAGCTTGTGGCTGATTTTTGTACCTTTGTGTTCTTATATGTTCACTGAAGATTTTCATCAATTACAATTCCTAAGTATTTTAAAGCTTTTAACACTTTTGATTTTTTGTTCTCGTAGGTAGATTAAGGGGTCCCTTTTTAGTTTCTTTCCGAATAACTTGTACTTTGTTTTAGTTGTTGATAGTTTAAGCTTGTTGTTAGAGCACCAATCGTCCAGAACACACAGTATTGCCCCCGCCCGTTCTTCAATCTGATTTCTTGAATTGCCCGATGTAACGATTGCGACATCGTCCGCAAATGCAACTACACCACACACCACCACCTCGCTCAGCTAATTCCTCAATGCAAGGTTGGATGGCTATATCCCACAAAAGCGGTCCCAAAGCAGACCCCTGAGAGCATCCCCTTTCCGGTGTTATAAGAACGTTTTCAACCGTACCTTCCACCACCACTTTCCTTTTACTAAAGTAATCTCGTATTATCTCTTGTGGTATACCTAAGTCCTTCAAAGTTGCAGAGCCCTGCCGGTGGCCACACACTATAAAACGCACCTTCAATATCTACAAACAAATTGAGTACGCACTTTTTAGCAGTTTTCTCCTCTGTCACAACATCGAAAAGTCTGTGAATTGCATCTTCCGTAGAGCTCTTAGAACGAATCCATATTGCAATATACAATCATCTATCTGCCTCTGTTGTTGAATTCTAGTGTACAGTATTTTTTGCGAATATCTTAGGGGAAGTTTTCAGGAGACTTATAGGTCTATACGAACCCACAAGCTGGGGATCTCTGTCATGTCCCTTACTAAGAACTATGAGTTTTGCCCACTTCCAAAGTGTTGGAAATTTCTTCTATTTTATTCATAAATTGTACAGTCTCATTAGATATGGTATCGATTCCTCCTTCAAGTTTCTAACCACCTCATTGGATATTATCCATTCCAGGAGGCTTTTGTTTTTTAGTTTCTTACTTATTGCATTAACTTCTTCATTTGTGACATCTACTGGTTTCTTTCCACTACTGGCTATTCGGCTATTTGCCTGGTGTTACTGTTAATTGGAGAGTCTTCTTGATTATCTTTAGGGAAGAATTTCTCACATAACGTTAGTATTGTCTATGGCCATGTATTTGTTAGCTGTCCATTTACTTTTGTACTGTTGACATCATTGGAGAAAACTGTATCCATGACCAACCTATATGGGACTCTCCACTAGTCCTGGCAGATATTCGCTTCTAGATATTTCTCCCAAGTTATTTTCTTATACTTGAGGATTTCATCATAATACTTTATTCTAAATTCACGGCATTTGATTAGTCTTCTACCCCTTGTTACTGCATCTTGTGAACTCTGGTAGCTTTTCCTAGCGGCTCTAGTTTGTCTTCTTAGTCTGTCCAAGTAGTTATTCCAGTAGGGAGTCCTGAGTTTAGTTGCGCATTCTTAACAGGTGTCGCCTGTCAAACGGCCTTTTGGATTTCTTTCTCTATATTTGAAACCAGTATCTCCAAGTTTACGTCTTTATTAATTTCAATTTGGGGAAGTTTCAATATTCTTTTTTTACTTTTTGCCAATCTGTTTAATTTTGCTTGCTGATTATTTGATTGATTTATATTTTGATATACAATATTGAAGGTGATGATCTTATGGTCACTCGTTGATATCTTGTCATGTACTTTCCAACTTTGTAATCTGTCTTCCATATTAGCTGTTGCCAATGTCAAGTCGATAAAGGACGAACCTCTAGGACCCACAAATGTTGGTGTTAGACCAGTGTTATGGATGATTAGACCCAATTGTCCTACAAGATCTTCCAAGTATTCCTCTGGTATCTAATTGTGGCGCCCACCATAGGGGAGATTTCATATTACTATCCATACCTACTACCACGTCACGCAGAGGGCACCCCTGGATTGCTTCTCTCAGCTTTTGAAGATACAATTTAATATCTCTACTGTATTGAAAATATGCGTTGATTAACCAAAATGAGGAATCATCCACCCAGCGTGCTCTACATGGTCTACCCTCCTAACCTGGCCTGCTAGGTTGCCGGACGTCAGCCCCATCGAGCACATGTGCAATATGCTGGGGAGGCACCTAACCTCCAGCCCGTCCCCGGCAACGACCATCGCCAAATTTCGCCAAGATATACAATGTGTATGGGATGCCATATCCTAGAGGGACATGCAGGATGTTGCGTGGCCAAGCAGGGTGGTTACACCCGTTCTAATGACATGTTATTTCTGTTTCGAAACAAAGGATATACTTTTGTAGATGTCCCTCAGGCTTCATGTTATGATCAATATCACCTACGATTCCCTTTTGTTATCTTGGGTACTAACATTGGAACAGGTATCTGAATTCCTTCTGAGTGCTCTTCATAGCATGTCCACCAGTAGCTGCTTTTATACTAATAAGACTCCTGAAAAGGTAGTTCCTTGCGCAAATATATACAGATATTTGAACTCCTAGCTTCCTAGAAGCTCTTCGATTTTTCATTCCTACAGTACAGAATTATCAGAGTCGCTTAGGCGCTAGCGCGTCTGACTACGCCGGACAGTCCGGATTCAAATCGCGGCCACTTTGTTGGATACTTTTCTTCAGTTCTTCCATTCTTTGCACTCTGGGGTGTACTCTACCTCCTACAAAATTGAGTACCAGTGTATCCTTGGTACCCCAGGGAACCTTGGGAAATAGGATTGTCACCTTTTGATAAATGAATTACGGGATGCTCGGCAAAAAATACGGAATAATACCAAAAAATACGGGACAAATTTGAAATAGCTTAAAATGAAAGTAACTACTAAGGTCCTGTACTACTATATGACTGACTTTCCACACAATTTAAAACCTCCATAATTATCAAGAACACACAGAAAATGTCTTGTTTGCGAATATTTATACTTCAAAATTAGGATACTTCAATTTTCTAAGCACAGTTCGCGTTAGTATCTGCACTGCAAAAAATGACTTTTCATTCAACATTTTTCGGTGACCTCCATTAGTTTTGTTAAATCAACACAACAAGCAGTGTTGATTTCGCTGATTCAACACAGTGAATGTATTATCAGTTCTGATTCAGCACAATGAAGAGTGTCAACGAAATCATACAACAAACGGTGTTGATTTAACATAAAAAGTCGTGGTCGCTCTGCTACACCGAAAAGTGTTGAATTTGTACAGTCAGTTTTTGCAGTGTTATAACCTACAGCAAACAAGGCGTGAGTATTATATCCCCATCCCAGGTCTGGGGATGTGAATCGAGTGCTTGCCAGTCTAAATAGTAAACAGTTGGAAAAGAGTCCATTACTGTTTATTTGGAAAATTATTGATATGTTGAAAATATGTATGAGAATTTACTACTTAGAACACGGGACAACCACTGACAATACGGGACGCGCAAATTCCACCTAAAATACGGGTACGGGACAGGTAGCAACCCTACTGGGAAATAAGGAGGTCGAGCATGGAACTGACAAGCCCACCTTACTTCGTTCTGTACGTCGAGAATATGGAGCGCGCTGTCTCCACATGCCCCATGCGCCGTACACGCTGCTTGCGCATTGCACAGGGAATACCTTTACCTTTACGGAATAGGATTCTATGGTTGCGTAAGTATTTGCCTATGACGTGATATTTTTATCTTGGTGGAAACTTAATTAATATTTCTTTTCGGTGGCTCAATGGTAGATGATGCGTAGGTATCCGGCTCGATCCAGGCGGGCTTTGTGGTGGACAAACACCGTGTGCGTGAGTTTTCTTGGAGTTTTCCAGTTTCCTTTCACTTTCTTCATTACACCAATTCATCCATTATCCACTCGGTCTGAGCCAAAAGTTACTAAATGGCATTAAATAAAATCCAAATTCAAATATATATTTTCTTGTGTCTTTTTATAGATAAATTAATCTGATCGATATGCCAAGTTGCCTTAAATTAAATTTACTTAACAACGCATAAAATGGGTACAGGGGTCAATCTTTTCATCTGTTCCTGTACAGAGACTCAAAATAAATAACATGATTTTCGTAATATGTGAAGAAGTCACCAAAGTGTCACTTGGAAATAGAATCTAAATTCTTCTAAAAATTATTGAAATGCATATCTCAAGTTCATGAATTTATCGATCAACATTTTGCCGAATTAGAGAAACAACTAGAAAGCTATAATTATTTCCCGTTGACATATTGTGATTTATCTGGTAAAACACACTATACTCATGTATTTGAAGAAACTTCACAAACCAAAACTCTACAATAGTCAAAATAACCACCGCGGCAAATTTCGTGAAAGTGGAACTTGAGTATTCTACTTCTGAGAGACATAAAACGAGTAAAAGTATTCCCATGTAAATCAATGAAAGGTCCTACCAAGATGGCAGGAGTGATCTATTCAATTAAAACTTTATTTTCAAACATACGTAAATCATGTTCAATTTGCTAGATTCGTACTCGAACCTTCGCAGTCATAAAGCATTAACGGTAAAATTAACTGTTCTGTATATTTTCAGTTTCAACTTTCTTGATATTAATCGTGAGGTTAGGAGCTTCTGCACTAAATAGAAACAAAAGTTGCCCAATACTAAGCGACTCCTTATTTCTGCCGTGATCTTGTTCTTGCTGGCAAGCAACAATAATTCTTTTGGAGATATTCCTTTTCGGAACGATTTTTAAAATAACGGATTCATAATTGCATGCGAAACCGGAGTAAATTACACACAATTCAAAGAACGTTTGGTGTAATTGTTATCGGCAAAAGAAACTATCATGCCCGGTTAGATGGCAACGTTCATCACCTGAACTCATACGAAAAGCAGTCTCATTTGTGCTTATTTCGACCAATACTTATTCCAGAGAATATCTGAGGATTCTCTACTTCCTTTTGGGAGTCCCTTGTGCATCCATTGCAACATTTTGGAATATGCATTTTTGGATAGAGCAGCTTTGAAGGTACCATTCGGCATCGGTTTTACTGTTGATGGCATTAGAAATAATAATGTTCTAGGGTTTTCCAACGCTTTTGGCAGCCTATAGCACCGAAGAGAAGCATTTAGACACCCTCGATGGTCTATAAGTTTGTTTTTATTTTTACATCAGGAATCTCGTGAGGTGGTTTTGACGGTGTTATTTTGCAACACACTATAGATACATTTCTCTTTAAAAAATAGTTATCCAGTGTGTTTCCTCTTCGTGATAAAAACTAAATTATTCCCGCCTGTTGCACTTACACATACACAAAGTCTCCACTCGCACGTAAGATAAAAAATACCAAAATTGTGTTAGAAGTTAGTTACTTTCTGTTTGTTTATTTATTTACTTTAGACATCTATGGATCAGGCCAGGATAAGAAGTGGATATAATACGGGAAGGAGTCAGCCAGGGCCCAAGTTGCAAGTACTATCTATTCATTTTCATGACTGAGGAAAAACCCTAGAAAAACCCCAGTCGGGACAGTTGTCATTTGTACCTCCCGTCTGCAAAACCAACGCTCTACCAATTGAGCTATGGGCGCTAGTTTTTTATATTATTTTCAAGTGATGATATTCGAAGTGACTGAAGAGGACAAACACCGTCTTTGTCTGTTTCATGTCAACATTCCAGTAGTGGCATTGTACTAATTAATCAGACCATTCACACATCTCAAAGAACCACCATTCGCTTGAAGAATCTTTAGGAGATAAACATAATAAATGCAGGTGTACAAACTACAAAGAATTCAGATGGTGTAAGGTGATAAATCTTTAACGAAATGAATAGTGAATGAGGAAAACAGGCTACGATTGCCTCCTGAAAGCTACTCTTGCGTTAAAACACGGAAAACAAGAGTGGTAATGTTTTCTCATCCGAATATAATTTTGTAACTATCTTTTAGGAGTCACGGCACATAAGTAAATTGAATTTGTTTATTCGCAGTGCATGACATACATTACGTTCTTTACATATTATATTAAATTTGAATTGGAATTCCGGGGAAGGTAAGATAAGTGACGGTCCTGTTCTTCGAATTAATTATACTTGAAAGCCTAGAATAATTTTCCATCGACTGGTATGATTTATAATTCTACTTCACATTTAATGTAAGAAACAGTAGTTGATACCGTCCTGTATGGAAACAGAATGTCTACTTCCACAGATAATAACTTGCTTCACGAGGGCGAGAAAGGATTGTAAGATCAGATGTCAACATTCGCTATACAAACGAGTTGCCTTTGTAGATGTTATGCATGACCTTTGTACGTTACGTTGAACACAATCAACGTATAATGTGTTTGGTTGCATACATTTCAGTTATCATAAACTGACCACACTCAATCTCTGTTAGTTTCACTCACCAAGTCCTTGCAAATGCTATCAGTGTCACATTTTATACTGACTTAATTTCGTCATTGATTTATTTTATTCATTGCTCATTACGATATTACTATAGGCTTAGTTTAGTTGCTACAAAGGGGGAAAGGGATCCATATCAAGACCTGTAAAGGTAGAGAAATACCAATGCAGGAGGTTTGCCAACCTGGAAGGAGAAAATGCGGGAGATTGGGTGAGAAACGATAAACATGCCAAATAGTTACACAGAACAGACGTTAATTATCTAAAAATACTATTAAGAAACAAACAGAGCGTATGGTAATAAGTAATTTCAGTTTTCAGTGTAGGTCCTACTTGAAAAATTAAACTAAACTAACCGTTTGTAAAGTTATTGAAATATTTTGCGATCTGATCAGTCCAACAATTATTCTAAATACCATCAGTGTTCGATTTGAAGCGGGAGATGGTTAGGATTTCCCCCTCTCTGCGAACATCTTCCCTGGCTCTGTTTTCCAATACATCCCACAAGCATGAGATATGAACGGATATAAAATACAGTTTTCTACGTTCGAAGACAAATTTCGAAATTGTACAAATCGGACACTATGTTGATAATTAACAAGGAACGAAAAAATTAGAGATCTTCAGTTCAACAGTACAATAATTAATGAATCAACTAAAAAAAAATATTTTTTTACTGGCTATTACTATTCATTTGTGTTCATCGTTGGACTAGGGAGGAAAGAAAAATACAGACCTACTATAGGCAAATACAGTCTTCACGAAATCACCAACAACAATGGAGACAGACTGACAACTTACGCGATCTCGAAAAACCTACTGGTAAAGAGCACGTACTTCCTTCACAAAGACATACTCAAATACACGTGGGTATCTGCGGATGAAAAAACTCTCAACCAGATCGATCACGTATTAGTAGATAGACGAGGACACACCAATATAATAGATGTAGATCTTACACAGAAGCGGAAGGTGACACCGATCATCAGTTAGTGATCACAAAAGTTAGGAAAAAGTTATGCATCGCGAACAGAGAAAGCAAAGGATCAAAACAACTGAAATTCGAAGTTAGACGATTAGATAATCCAAGCGTAAAGGAAGACTATCAACTCGAAATCTCAAAAAAAGTTCGAAATCTTAGCCGGCTCGACTAGCAATAAAGATGAAATTAATAGTGAAATTGAAGTATGATATGGGAGGTAATTCGTGATACAGAGAAGGGCGCAGCGAAGGCTGCGAAGAAGGTAAGGATAGGTAAGGATAGGTAAGAAGAAACAGCAGAAAACAAGCCTTGGTTCGATGAAGAATACCTTAAACTTCATGAGGAACGAAAACCAGCAACACAACGATGGTTAAGTAATAAAAGCGAAGCAAATACCAACCACTACGGTAACGCGAAACGCAACGCCACACGCGGGTTCAGAAACAAAAGGAGAGAATATCTGACTCAGAAGATTCACGAGACACAGGAAAACGGTAAGACAAATAACATACGAGATCTGTACAAAGGGGTAAACTCGTTTAAAAAAAAAAGCTACCAGTCTAGATTAGGGATGATTAAAAATGAACGCGGAGATCTACAGGTGGAAATGACTAAAATTATCGATGTGTGAAAAAAGTAATTTCGACAAAGTTCGTAATGTACACAACGGAGAACAAACAGAGGAATTTGAAATCTATACGGCAGAACCGTGGGTACCTGAACCTAGTGAGATCGAGGTCGAAATGTCGATAAAGAAATTTAAAAAAAAAATCAAATCACCGGGAATAAACAATATTCCAGCAAAATTAATTAAAGCGGGAGGAACGGCACTAATCAAGAAACTGCATAAATTGATAAACGCTTTATGGGGAAAGGAGGAGCTGCCAAAGGAATGGAAAACCTCAATAATAGTTCCAGTTTATAAAAAAAGGCGATAAATCGGACTGTAATAATTACCGCGGAATCTCGTTACTCCCAACACGTTACAAAGTATTGAGTAATATACTGCTAACTCGCCTAAGTGTATACGTAGATGAAATAATTGGAGATCACCAATGTAGATTTAGAAGAAATAGATCCACGCTGAACCAGATTTTCGCCTTGAGACAAATCTTGGAGAAGAAATTGGAGTACAATGGGACTGTTTATAAGTTATTCATTGATTTTAAGAAAGCATATGACTGTCAAAAAAAAAAAAAAAAAAAAAAAAAACAATACAATTTCCTGGAACAACTTGGAATTTCGAAGAAACTTGTTCATTGTATGAGGAAGTGTCTTAGCGACTCCATAAGCAGAGTACGGGTAGGTAATAATACGTCAGCTAGTTTCGAGATTCGCAACGGATTGAAACAAGGTGATGCTTTGTCACCATTACTGTTAAACTCTGCTTTAGAATATGCGATTTTAAAAATAGGAGGACAAAGAGGGACTAACGTTGAATTGCTTGAATGATCTGTTCCTGTACGCGGATGATGTAGTTTTAATAGGGGAAGATATAGAGGTACTACAAAGCAACACCGATGTCTTAGTAGAAGCGTGCGATGAGATAGGTCTACTGGTAAACATAGAGAAAAAAAATACGTGCGAACAAGCCGAAATAAGGAAAATAAATACATAACAATTAAGAATGAGAACGTGGAGAAAGTAAACTAATTTAAATACTCGGGAGCATATGTAACAAGCAAAAACGAGGTAACGGAAGAAATAAAAAGTCGTTTAGTATCGGGAAACGCATGTTTCTATTCAGTCCTGAAACTCCTAACCTCGCGTTTAATATCAAGAAAGTTGAAATTGAAACAGAACGGTTATTCTGCCGTTAATATTGTACGGTTGCGAAAGTTGAAGCACGACCCTAGCAGATTAACATAAATTACGAGTGTTTGAGAATAAGGTTTTGAGAAGGATATACCTACCGAAACGAGACGAGATGATTGGAGAGTGGAGGAGAATGCATAAGGAAGAACTTCACGGACTGTACGACTCGCCTGATATTGTAAGAATAATGAAATCACGACGATTAAGATTGGCAGGACATGTAGCTCGGATGGGAGAAAACCGAGGACTATATTCCACCTTGGTTGGAAAGTCGGAGGGAAATAGACCGTTGGGAAGACCGAAATGACGTTGGAAGGACAATATGAAAAGGGATCTTCGAGAAGTAGGTGTTTGTGGTGAAAACTGACTTGATATTGCCCAGGATGGAACCCAATGGCGAGCGTTTGTTACTACGGCGACTAACTTGTGAGTTCTGTAAACCATAAAGTAAGTAAGTAAGTAAGCATTACACAAATATCTGTCAGGTACTTTGCGAATGTGCATTGTCACTGTTATCAGAATATGCCCATCTAAACTACCCCGGTTTTCAACCACTTAGTAGTGCTAATAAGGCTTCTCCGTCTAGGCCAACTAAGTTTAAGTAACGAAGAGCGACTTCTTTGTGTGGACCAAGAATTGCGGGTGGGTGTGTTTGCGATTCCTTCTCGTATTGAATAACTGTACAAAATAAACATTAAACAAACACATATTTCCCACTGAATTGTTAAAATGGTGTAATTATTTATTACACGTTGTTTACTACTGTTATTTGAATTACACATTTATACTCCTTTAAGGGCTAAGGTTAATAATTTCAGTAAAATATTTCATACATGTTTCTGGTTTGTAGATGCTCACATTTTGAATTTCAAAAAAAGTAAATATTTTTGTGGATTTTCGTGGTACACCTTTTGAGAAATCCTGCAGTATATAGGTTCCACAGTAAAAAATATGCTGAATTTAGATAAGCTTCATGTCATGATACCGCAACGTAAGATAGATTTCCCGGGTGACCTACATTCTGTTACGTTACGATATGTTTTCAGGGAAATACATAATACGTAAACAATCACCTCGTTCGTTATTCGTTCTTGAATTTTATTCTAATATTAGTAGTACTTCGCTATTAAAACTTATACATTTTTGAAAAAAAGTTAAGTACATTTCTGAAAGATCGGGCTTACTTCCATTCATCATCCTAATAGTGTATCTCAGGAACTCCATGCATCAAATTTAAAATTTGTCCGGGAATCCGGAAGGATAAAGGTGGTAACTCTGGTTGTACAGCTTGGTACCTTCTTTTGAGTCTTTAAAAGTTCACCGGCCAAAGGTAAGAGCCCTTCTAAACTACTCTCTCTATCATAGAGTTTTCTGTTTATACCAAACAAGCGCTGCTAACGAGTTGCTACCATCAGCTATATCACAATGTTTTGCAATGCTGCCACAATAGTAAGACAATTTTTCTTTCTAGAAAGGTATGATTCACAGTGCTGGAAAAATAGCTTAGTATTTTTTTTATGTGCACTTTTATTGCCTTAATTTCCATTTCATGATTGTACTGGTATTTACGATTTAATCTCAGGTCTGAAAGATGAGGTTCCAAGAAGAAAATTTCCAGTAAATAGAAAGGAAAGAAGGGACTAATACTTTCCTTTTGGTTACCAATCATGAAACTTTCATGGTGGATCTAGGGCAAAGTTCTGGATATAAGTTCTTCATGATGTCAGCCAGCATGGCTTCAAGCTGTGGCGCGTGTGGATTCGAAATCCGTAACCATTGAATATCTTTGAATGTGCAGATCCATACCTGCGATATTTCTACTACACTTTTAATTTTTGAACGTACAAAATTCTCTTTTACACCTGCAACATTTCATCATGAAAAAATCCTACACAATAATCATATCGTTACAAGAAATGTTTGAAATTAAATAGTAGAAAATGATGTAAAACTAAATAATTGTTTTTAAAATATTACAATGTTTGCGAGTACTTACAAGTTTCCTGTAGATTACTAGTAATAATATTATCCGGTGCTCACTACGGAAATATCAGCATCCGATCTAGGTTTGTGTTGTGTCATGTGAAACGTAATTCGTCAACTCAGCTGTAATTTGCGTATTTAACAACTATAAAACAGATAAGCCTGCCGATAACCTTACTAGAAGTTCGTCTGTTGTAGATAAAGTCTATAACCTTATAAATTTATCTACTAAGTGTTCTACATTGTTTTTATAAACTGAAAAAAAAAAACTATGGAATTAGGATGATAATTAATTGTTTCTTTCCATAGTTGTATACCAGTTTCAAGTATCTTCGCTCTCTTGAAAATGACGAAATTCAAATTTTTGTATACAAGGTGTTTAGAAAGTGATAGCCATAAATTCAAGGTGAAACAAAACAACAGTTTAAAAAAAAAAAAAGATATGGAGATGTGCAAACATTCGAAGTTATGAAGCTACAGACACCCAAACATTCCAAGACAAGACTGTGTCTTGCTTCAAAACTACAATAGTTCAACATTCTTCAAACGAACCAATAAATTATGCGTTGTTACATAGTTTTCCTGTGGGCAACTCTTTCCTTTGCCCGAATCTAGCGACATTGAGGTCGAAATGTCTCCAAAGACATTCCAAATCACTGGAAATAGACAATATTACAGCCGAATTAATTAAAGCGGGAGGAATGGCACTAATCAAGGAATTGCATAAATTTATAAGTGCTACATGGAGAAAGGAGAACTTTATATAGAAATGGAAAAAAAACTTCAATAATCTAGTTTCAGGTTATAAAAAAAGGTAATAAATTAGACTCTAATAATTACCGCGGAATCTCATTACTACCAACGTAATACTGAATAATATCCTGATAACTCGCCTAAGCGTATATGCAGATGAAATAACTAGAAATCACCAATGTGGATTTAGAAGAAATAGATCCACGCTGAACCAGATTTTAGCCGTGAGACAAATCTTGCAGAAGAAATGGGGAATACAATGGGACTGTTCACTTTCTTAATTCATTGATTTTAAGAAAGCATATGATTCTATCAAAAGGGAAAACTATATACAATATCCTGGTACAATTTGGAATTCCGAAAAAAACTTGTTCAACTAGTGAGGAGTTCATGAAATTGAAACGCGTCCATTATACATTTCATGAAAAAGCTTGGAACGTGTTCAATACATCTGTTCTCGCATGATGAGTTTAAGATTATTTGCTGTCCACATACATCTCAAAAGCTCTTTAGTAATTTCTTGCAATGACATGACATAGCTAAGAAAAGGTAGAAGACTATATTGTAGATATTCTTTGCTCTTCATATAATGAGAAGAGTTGAGAAAAGTTTTGAAATCAGAACAATTTGTTATAAATGGTAGTAGGCAACTGAAATAGAACTTCGGCTTGACATGTGTTCCAGTTAATGGGGTAAGAAATCATTCGTCCTCATTCGCTAAATCCTTGTTACCTCGATTTCTAACTGCTATCATTTATTGGTTACACGTTGTATTAGCTTTCCTACATAGGCTTACATTTTGGCATATTTCCTGAATGATTACTTGATACCATCAGACCATTCTTTAAAAAAATATTGTGAACTTTTCTGCATTTTGACCACTTATTTCTGCATGTTGACATTCCTTCCTATGTTATCTTGTTTAGACCATACTAAATGCGTCTTACTAGCACCATCAGTTTGCCATCAAGCATCACACAAACAAAATGGCAGCAAACTAGGGAATATACTCTGATAAGCATGTTACCTTGGTCTTCGTTGTCGTGGACATAAGAGTCAAGACGCCATTATCTGTACGATGTGAAAAGCAAAAGCTAATTTTATACTCACCGTCTCCGTATCATATACCAAGAATCAGGTTCTTTTAGACAGGTGTGTCTGTCGGGTTACCACCAAAACGCTTATGCAATGATATTTTAATTTTACCGTCTTTTATGCTCTTGCAACGTCAAATAAAATATTATATTTCGTAGGTTATCCGTAGCCTGTGTTACAATTATCTCGTTTCATGTGCTTTTTAATGTCAAGTAGAAAGTAATGTATGCCATCAAAAGTTATTTTCGTTTGCCACCGGATCGTAAAGTTTGTAATAAAATATTTGATATATCTGCAATTCTAAGTTTGATTGCCAACGCAAGACACGTTCAGCGACCCCATAAGCAGAGTACGGGTAGGTAATAATATGTCGGATAGTTTCGAGATTCGCAACGGATTGAAACAGGGTGATGCCTTGTCACCAGTACTGTTTAACTTTACGTTACAATATGCGATTCGGAAAATAATAGGACAAACAGGGACTGGCATTGAATGGCTTGAATCAACTGTTCGTGTACGCGGATGATGTAGATTTAATAGGGGGATATATAGACGAACTACAAACTAACACCGAGGTGTTAGTAGAAGATTGCGATGAGATATGTCTACAGGAAAACATAGAGAAAACAAACTACATGATAACAAGCCGAAACACTGAGAATGGAGGAAATCGATACATAACAATTAAGAATGAGATCATAGAGAAAGTAAAAAAAAAAATAGTACTTGGATGCAAACGTAACAAGCAAAAACGAGGCCACGGTTGAAATAAAATCTCGCTTAGCATCGGGCAACGCATGTTTCTACTAATTTCAGGAACTCCTAAGCTCGGGATTAATATAAAGAAAGTTGAAATTGAAAATATACAGAACGGTTATTCTGCCGGCAACGGTTACGGAAGTTGGAGTATGACCCTAGGAGATGAACACTAATTACTAGTGTTCGAGAAAGATATACGGGCCGGAACGGTACGAGATGACTGGAGAATGGAGGAGACTGCATAATGAAACAGTTGACGGATTTTACGATTTACCCAATGATGTACCAATAATTAAATCGCGATGATTAAGGTGGGCAGGACATGTAGCTCGGATGCAGGAGATAACGAAGTAGTTGGGAAGACGAAGACCGTTAGAAAAAGAACCGAGACATCTTTGGAATGATATTAGAAGGGATCTGTTAGAAGTAGGTGTTTGTGATGAAAAATGAATTGATCTTGGTGAGGATGGAATTCTATGGTGAACGTTTGTTACTGCGGCGATTAACTTGCGAGTTTCGTAAACCGTGGAGCAAGTAAGTAAGTGACTTTTCTTAAATTCTTGTACTATGGCATTCACATATGAGGAAAGGATATTCATTCTTAAGCACTACATCAAGGAACTGTAGTTAATGGACAAAAAAGCGAAGGCATTTGCAAGAAATTTTGCGAAGATACACTCTCACTCACTCTCTCACTCACACACACACACACACACACTCTCTCTCTCTCTCTCTCTCTCTCTCTCTCTCTCTCTCTCTCTATATATATATATATATATATATATATATATATATATATAGAG
>JAGDQP010024133.1:0-28304 GCA_022664845.1 Lepisma saccharinum | reverse complement strand
ATGTTTTGTTTTTAAGCTTTTATTATTCATATATTTTGTATTTATTTATCAGATTAAACAACGGGGATACGGATAAGTTTATTTAGCCCTGAAAAGGGTTGATTATAAGTAAATTTAGTAACGCGACCAGTTACCACGTGCTTCAATTACAGCACGAAGCCTTTGTTCCATACTGTTGACAAGATCTTCACAAAATCCTTCTCTTTCTGCTACCTCTTCCCACGCTTCGAGGACTAAATCCCAGAGAGCATTTGGAGTTGTTGGAGGAGGCCAATTTTACCTCAGTACTCGCTTGACCTCAGACCACACATGTTCGATCGCATTCAGATCGGCTGCGTGAGCAGGCCAATCTAAAACGTGAACATCATGTTGTTCCCTAAGCCAGCGTAGTACTGGTTTTGATGTGTGGATGGATGCCCGGTCATGTTGCATAGTGATTACTTCACATGGTTGAAGGTCACGGACAAATGACAGCATTACATTATCAAGGATATGTATATACTGCTCACCTTTTAAATGACCTTCAATCCTGTGTAAGAAACCTAATCCCTGGGCAGACATCCAACCCCACACTCCCACACTAAATAGGCTGACAACATTAGTAAGTGAGAATGTTTGGCATCGTATACTCTCTCAGTATGTTTGCATTGCGTCGAACAATGTTAATGCCAAGTTTGGTACAGGTAGGTAGGTCTAACTGATGGAAAGAATTTGAACAATTGATTTTTATAGAAAATGGGCTGGCAATACTGAACCACTGCACCAATCAAACGGTTCCAGGGGCTCTCAGCTGGTCTAAGACTTTTCCAACGACATCTCAAGCATCTTCTACAACTTGTAGTTCCTGAGATTTAATTTCTAGCCAAGGGTGGACGGACTGACACCATGAGCGGGAATAGAAGGTCCCTTTTGCTATAGTTTTGCTACTAAGGGACCAAAAGCAGCGTTATCCGTGGAAGTAGTATGTAGTGGTAGAAATAGTAAAGCATAGGCCACAGAAATAAAGCCTATGTAGTAGGCCTTCACTGTTCAACTTTTTTAATAGGATGGACGATAATCGTATTTTAATTTCAGCGATGGCCCCTAAACGGATTCTCCTGGAGCCAATTCAACAATACAATGCAATCTCAAATTCACTGTCACTTCCACAAGGAAGTAATAAATAAGTAATTGAAATTTCAAGGTTTATATGGATTACTCTGTATTATCGTTACCAGCAGTATTTAATAGAAGTTTTGGTAACCCAAATGGGACGCCCCAACAGCCCCAACTGCTAGGTAAACCAACCTAATATGACCTAAATTCAAGAAGTAACTTGAAGCTTCTGATCTCATTAATTATTATTTTGTCAGAAGTGAACACCAAAACTAGTGTTCAAATAAAATCAGCAATCACTAAATTGTTTTATTCATGAACATTTTGGACACACATTACATTCTTAGGTTCTTCTAAGGAGAAACCCATCAGTTTTCAGATTACGTTTCCTAAGAATGGTAGAAAGCTTCTTGAAATAACTTTAAAATTAACAGTAAAATATAAAAGTATCATAGTTGAATTAGATATCAAACTAAAAAAATGATAAAAGTGAAGATTATCTATATTAATCTACAATTACAAAATATGATCAACGACCAGGATTCGAACCCATGACAAAATTAAAATTCATTATGAGTCGAGCACGATAACCACTGATCCATCCTATTAACCGAATAACAATATGTGTTTTTACTAGATTTCAATGTAAGACTATGGATTAATACGACATTCAGTGTTTAATTTATTGATATTATTTTTAAATTTTCTCTTTGATTTGTAATCCCTTATTTGTTTGTGCAAATAATTACAATATACGTATATCACAATTGTTCTGTAATGGGCTTTAATGTCGGATTATGTTCATATTTTTCAAGGTCAGGGAACTTCCCTCAACTGCGGGAAATTTCCCTCTGCGAGGGTAATAGCTGGGAATTTGGGAAATAATCTCTAAAGACATGCGACAATCTTTATGTCCATAGCTGTACAGCTAATATGTGAATGTTGGCGGATTTCAAAGTTTGAGCAAGGATGCTGCATTTCCCTTCACTATGTGCCCGACAGAGATTGAAAGTAGCGATGGTAAGATTAAAGACAGTGTTTGAGGTCTTAGACTCCGGCATTAGGGCGGTAGACGTCAAGGGTATGATTAATGCAAGCATGGCGATCATAATTTTGCTCTTTTTGTTCTTTCCTCCCCCAACACTGGTGGGGAGTAAAAGTACCCCTAAGATAAACACTGCAAAAGCCACCAAGTAAGAGGAGGTTAGAAAACAATTTTCTTCGTGTAGCTGCACCATGTTTGGAAAGTTTCACTTTATATACGAACATATAAGTCAAAAACCATTACCTGAAAACAGCACTACCAGTCCGATGGGGGGGGGGGGATATTCGCCGGGTAATCTAGTTGCCTAAAGTTTTTGTCCCGTATCCGTTTGCACAGTTGACTTATTTTTGGGTAGTGGTCTTTTACTAGGAGAAGAGAAAAATTCACTCACCTCGGATCCTCGTTTTCGAGCAAGAGAGCGCGTGTTATGGTATGGACCTACCGCAGTGTCCTCTTCTTCCTCTCTCCTCTCCTCTGTTTCTGGTATTTGCCCTGGACCTTCTTGTGCAGATACCGCAAAAGACTGTACTTGGGCAAACTCCTCGCCACTGCTATTAGGAGGATGATCCCGCACACGAGCTTCAGCTTCTTCGTTTCCCTCTATCAAGTGCACACTATCATTAGATGTAACACAATCGGGAGTAGTACATTCACTTCCTATATTCTCCACTGACCCCCCGTTTAGCTCCACTGTATCAGCGTTCGTCGTAATGACTGTTCGGTGTATACTTCCACTATCATCGACAGACGCTGTCTTTGCATTCAGTTCACTAACCTCGGGCGAATTCAGACACTCGGCAGGTTGCTGTGAGTCATCTTCCCTCGTTTCCGTATTCAAGCTGGCTCGGCGTCGAAGTACCTGTTCTGACAGGGTAGGAAACTCAGAAAAATTTACATGAAAAGATGTTTCACGTTGAGTTGGTGCATTTACTGTGTTAATTGATTCCGGGACTCGAGCGGGAGATATGTAATCATTAGGAAGAATCTGCAAATTGTAGGGTCCTAGTTTGAAGTAGCGTGGGGGTGAAGTTTTCACGTGTTCAAAGTATATGATCCTTCTGCCGTTGTATACCCTATAACGATAAGAACGATGGTAACACTGTTGAATCCTTCTTATCCTGCCATAAAACTCTAATTGTTCCTTTAAATACGTATCTGGAATCTCCGGAGGTACACTGTATACCACAAAAGAAATAACTTCTGGACTTACTTCGGTCACTGGGAAACTATGTCGGGTATTATCAACTATAAATTTTAATTCTCCATTACATCTTGCTATTAACTCTTGCACCAATTCTTGACGTTTAACCTTGAGAAAAACAGCTTTTTTATAATAACAAAGTTCCAAGCTCTCCACGTCGTCCTCTTCCACTCCAATTTGATTGTAAATTTCTTCGTGTACGTCGCCTAAGTTAGGTCGTTGGTTTAAAGTACTAAAGTCTATTTTCAAGGTTCGCTGACGTTGAAAATTAGAAAAACTCATATCACCTCAGAAGTATCACAAAATTTCACTATCAAATGTTACAAACCAAAACCACAGGCCGTTCAAAGCACGACCACCACACACAATTCGCGACGGAGCGAAGTTGGAGCATGACCTCCTACCACGCCACCTAACTACGAACTGAGTGTCTTACCGACTTCTCTAAATCATCAGGTGGAAAAAGCACTAGATTGAAACAACCTAGAGGATAAAAAAAATGTTGCTGAACCCCAAACACACACAAAGTTACTCTAACGATTTATGCCATGAGTTAATCACTTTTCCATTTGTCAATTAGGTATCACAATCCCATTTGTTGAGAATATGTTCCATTTCTATGAAAGCAAGCGCAGCATATGACATGTTGTTACGATAAGCAGTAATGCCGCTCAAGTGTTTGGCTGTCGCCATCTTGCTTGTTTTTTTTATAGAAATAGAATATTCTCAATGAATGGGAATTCTGGTTCTCAATTGACAAATAGGAAGTGATTAAACAATGGGATAAGTCGTGCAAGTAACTTAGTTAGTTTTGGGGATTCAGCAACATATATTTGAACCCATACACTGTTTAAATCTATAGTGTAGTCGTTTAATTCAAATGTTGTTCAATAAATATCGTTTGCATCTAGTGCATTTTCTGTCTGACGATTTAGCTAAGTCGGTAAGACGCTCGACTTCTAACTGAGCAACCCATGTTCAAATCTCACTGCCGCCGTAATTTATTTTTTTACTGTACCGAAATCAACACCGTGTGTTGTGTTGATTTAACACACAAAAGTGGTAGTCACGCTGGGACACCGCATTGTGTTGAATTAACACAACTATTTTTTGCAGTGTATGCAGACTCCCCTTTAAAAATCACCGTCGTTATATCTGAACAATTAATGATGTAAAAAAGTACCGACTTTTCAAATATCAATCGAAATGGTGTTCAAAGCATGTACGAGGGCCATCCAGATACTAAAGACCGTTTACGCATTCCCGTCGCACAGATCCTCCCGCTTCAATAACTAAAGGTTGGACCGGTTTACGCAACATGTTTTCTTAGTGTTCTTTCGCTTCTGTGTCGCAATCGTTTCTTTCAGCTTTTTCTATATGTGTTTACAACGAACCAACGATACAAAATCCCGTTGAATGTGAAGTGAGGAGAATTATTTTTGTGTAATTCTCAGAAAGTGGGACTGCTGAAATTTCTCTTCAATGAAAGAAGGCTCATAATGAGGGTATAACGAAAACAAGAAGACGAACAACTGCTGTGAAATGTTGAATAAAGTGATAATTGAGACCAACGTAGATTTTACACATTCTAAAAACTTTTCTTGTTAACATTTTACAGCAGTAACATTAACAATGATTTTGAGTACTAAATAAAAATTTGGTAAATGCTCTTTTAGCTTTTTATTTTTATTGCAAGGACAGTGTTCGATTTGTCAAGGATGATGATTGGGATTTCCCCCTCTCTCCAAAATTTTCCCATTGTTCTATTTATCGATACATAGCCCCTAGTTTGGGACTTGAACCAACTTAAACTACGGTATTCTGCAACTGCAAGTCTCAATGATTCTCCTCCTCTCTGGAAATTGTCCAAGTCGAATAAATGCCTGTGCCCTGGTGATAACGAAAAAATTGTCTTCTATAGATCTTATACTTTACTCTCTGTATTAGCGTACTAATTTTTTTTGTCACCGTTATCTACAAACTGCATCTGTTTTCTTTCACTTGCTATAATATTTTTCTACAATTTAATTGGATTTTTTAATATAATTTTTGAGTAAAGTAATTTTAACAACTTTCATCTTATTTTCTTTAATATCTCATGCATTCTTCGTCCAATTTCAATCTTCTTTCATTATTTTTTCTCTCCATACAAATCATTTTATCTTTTCTTTTCTCAGCTTATTCATCAGTTCACAGATTTTATTTTCTTCCTGAACGTATTTTTGTGCCTACCTCTTTTACTTGTTTCACCTTCACTTCTTTTTTTTTATATTTGCTCTACTTATTTATAATATTTCTCAAAAGTTTGAATCTGGGAACAGTTTACTTTTCTTTTTCTAGTTTTTATATTTGAGTTTTGTTTATCCCAATCACTGCTTCTTTTGTTAGGCAATTAAACTATTCTAAAACTCTGAGAACTTCTTTTCTGGTTAAGGTATAGGAAACTTGTTAGTAGTATATTACATATATCAAGGAAAATTGAAACTACATTATTTCTGCAGTAATAGCCTACAAATTAATAGTACATTGCATAAGAATCTGAAACTTTATCATTAACTTATCTTCATAAATCTTCCTTGCCAAACCTGACATGACTAACGTATTCGTTTAGATAATCAAGTATACAGAAAAATATTATTTAAATCTTGCTAAGTAACATTTCTGTAATTGTGGAAATCAAATTTTGAGCCGCTCCATAGTTTCAATGAAAAGCGGAACATGTAACGTGGCATAAAAATGACAAGGAATTACAACATGTAAGTGTCATGCATTAACATTTCAATAATTATTCTTCATGGTGTTTATTTTCAACAGTAAACTTACCCACTTCAGGAATAAAACAAGAATGGAATTACGAGGTAAAAGACATTGAGGATCCTGAAGGTTATATGGACAAAATCATTGCAGCATTTGATACAAGTTTGCGAAACTACCCTTACAGTCTTCCACTCCTTGATGCAAAGATACAATTCAAGTAAGTCAAGTTTGTTTGGTAACATCTTAGTTACTCAAATCATTTTAATATGGACTTACCATATTCTTCGAAATCATTTATGAGTTATAAAGAGAATAGTTGACTATACATAGCGAAGTCCCACAGTCTCGCTCTTTTCCGTGTCAGGTCAGCCACATTTAAAATGAAATATTGCTAGTATGCCATGTGCAAGATCAGTGCATTCTAATTCATTTCAATCCAGTAAATTGAAGTATTGAACGTACGGCTCCCACTCGTAACTTCTTTCACATTTGACTTGAATACTTTCTAGTTCGACTGGACTAACAGCTAGTGGCAGTTAAAAAAATTAGGATAATGAGACTTCTTGTCAGTGACTGGTAAACTTGTGGATTGTGATAACACATGATTAAGAATGATTTGAGCAACTGGTCCTTCGATTATAATCAAAGCTTAACAAACTGTATTTCTCTTTATCAAGTGATTTGCAAATCTTTATTGTCCTATTTCTCCGTTTTGTAATCATTTTGCACATAAGAACATTATTCATTTCAGTTTCTACACTTGTAACATTAATAATAAATCATACTACCAATTTAAGATTGGTATTGGAAATTTTCTCTTACGTTCATTAAATGCTTGAGATGCTCACCGTACTCGTAAAATTAAATCCGAACAAAAACACTAGAGGTGCAAAAAGTGGAGCCAAGTTCTTTAGCCCTAAAAAGGTGTGAAATGGGAGACGGATGAGCCAAGTTCCTTGGTGACAGCATGTAACAGGAACAAAGGAACTTGGCGCGAAGTGGCAAGGTTCATGATCCTCAAGCTATAAGGGTGTTGGGGATCCTAAAACCCACTACGTCCACCGCCACCAACCTTAAGGCTGTTGCCAGCTCGCGCCAAGTTCCTTTGTTCCTGTTACATGCTGTCACCAAGGAACTTGGCTCATCCGTCTCCCATTTCACACCTTTTTAGGGCTCCACTTTTTGCACCTCTGGTGTTTTTGTTCGGATTTCACAGATTTTTGTAGGTATATAATATATATACTCGCTCTCTCGGCCTCGTTTAGGTCCTCGCCCCCCGTAGCTGGCTGCGCCCCCAACTTCGAGTTTTTGGGTACTTACGTAACCACTCTCCAGAACACTGTGCTTCCATGTTGCAGATTTTTCCCATACCCACCACCCGTGGGAATGAGATATTTATTGAAACATAGGGAAGCTTTGCCATATTTATTGTAACCTACTTGTGATGATACAGCAAATTTGCTTCCTGCTGGCGGCCCTAAAATCCACCACCACCAACCCTAAGGCTCGAACATCACCTGATGTTTTGCTCGGATTTCACAGATTTTTATACGTGTATATATATACTAGGTTCGCCTCGCTGGGTGTGCTGCCCCAGAATTCCGTGTGCGCCCCAACTTCAAATTTTTAGGGTTACGCCCCCTTTATTGTGATCAGACTTTCTGGGGACAGCGCCCCATGCTGTGCAGACCTTTTCCCATATCGCCTCGGGAGCTGCACCCTCATAGCGGTGGTTTGATCCATTTATTGAAACATTTTCGTGATGGTACACCTTCATACCAAATTTCGTTTCTCTAGCTTCAGTGGTTTGGAAAATGGTATTTGGGCGGCTCTGTTAAATTAAAGAAAGCTATTTTTAAAAAAGTTTTCTTACATTGCCGTTACCTACTTGTGATGGTACGCCTTCATACCAGATTTCGTTTCTATAGCTCGAATGGTGTGGAAAAAGTTTTTGTGCGGCCATTTTGATCCAAGTTAACAACTTTTTCAAAAATGTAAATGATTCCTAAACTACTCTTGTTAATACACCTTTATGCCAAATTTCGTATCTCTAGTTCAAACGGTCTGGAAAATGGATTATGAAGTCAGCCATTTTGGATTCAAAATGATGTCTTTGCAGATATTTTGTAATCTACTAGTGATGATATACCGCCATACTTCGAAATTTCATATTTCAATTTTTAACATCTTTTTTTTTACAGAACCTCAAAATCGCTGATTTCGCAATAAACTCTTCTTCCTGTATAACATGCTGACGTTTTGTGACACGTGGAACTCGGCTGCATGCACTGCCGTACGTGTTGATACTCCCCTCGATTCGCTCGCGTCGCTGCGCCAAGAATCCCACGGCAGGCCGCGCATCGAACTTGAGGAGTTTGGAGGAACTGCGTCTTTTTATCACAACCAGAATCTGCAGTGCACTGCGCCACATGATGCAGATATCCCCTCATACTCCAGAGCGCTGCGTCCGAATGGGGAAACGTCCACATTCTGCCTGTATAACATGCTCCTGGCAATGCTAACGTTTATGACGAGTAAAACTTGGTGGGACACGCAGGAGTATTGGAAGTTGGCGCGAGGAACTAGGCTCATCCATATTCCATTTCACCACTTTTTAAGGTTGAAGGAGTTGACTGGACAGTTTGCACCCCTGGTGCTATTGCTCGTATTTCGCAGCTTTTTACACTTGTGTAATGTATATACTCGCTTCGTCTCATTGGGGCGCTGCCCCCAGAATTCCAAGATGGCCTCGCTGGGGCGCACCCCTTTATTGCAATCAGGCTCCAGCTGGGAACTGTAACCTAGTAGGGGAGACGAGCCGAATTTATCTACTCGTAATGGTACACCTTCATACCAAATTTCGTTTCTCTAGCTTGTCGTTATAAAGTGGGGCTTAGGCGGGCATTTTGGACAAAAGATGGACACATTTTTAACGTTTTCTTATATTTTCGTGACATACTCGTGATGATACACTGTCATACCAAATTTCATTTCTCTATCTCGAACGATGTGAAAAATGGTATTTCAGCTGCCATTTTGAATCAAAGATGGTGAATTTTTTAAAACGTTGTTATGTTTTCCTAAACTACTCTTGATAATACATCATTATGCCAAATTTCCTATCTCTGGCTCAAGCAGTTGGAAAATGGATTTATGACGCCCGCCATTTTGGATCCAAGATGGCGTCTTTAGAGATATTTTGTAATATTTTCATAATCTACAAATAATGTTGTACTGTCAAACTAAATTTCATTATTCTAGCGGCAGCCGTTTAGGCTGTGTATTCTTTAAAAGTTTAGGGTTGGCGGCCATTTTGAATTCAAGTTGGCGACTTTTTCAAATTTTTAAAAAGTTTTCTTAATTTGCTACCAATGATGTAGTTTCATACCAAATTTCACTGTTCTATCTTTAGCCGTTTAGGCTGTGTATTCTTTGAAATTTTAGGTTTGGCGGCCATTTTGAATCCAAGATGGCGACCTTTTCAAAATGTCGGAATTTTTCCTTTATCTACTTATCATCCTCTACCTTCATACCAAATTTCATGTTTCTAGCTTACCCCAAACACCCTAAACAATATGATGAGTGAGTCAGTCAGTCAGTGAGTGAGTGAGTGAGTGAGTGAGTCAGTTAGCCTAAAATGTGCAATTTCAGGGGTCCACAACTAGAACATAGTTTGAGATACGAATATGAAATTTTGTACATCTGCACATATTTACCATATCTCCTTAACGGCAAAAGCTCATATTCCTATCTTTAACATCTTTCTTCTTACGGGGCCCCCAAATCGTCGATTTTGCCATAAACTCTTGTTCCTGTATAACATGCTTCTGGCAGTGCTAACCTTTTCTGACGTGAAGAACTTGGCTCATGCACTGCCGTGCATGTTGATAGGATATTTGCAAGCTGATGTTAATTCACATAGCAACAAGGTTTTCGTAAGATTAATGAAAATACTGTTGTGACCTTCTCTCAGCAATATGACCAGAGTGTATTACAAACATGTGGACATTATATAAACAATAACATACATGTTTATAAAACACACATGTGGTTATGTAAGTAAACAAGTCATACACACACATTAAAACAAACAACAATCAACTCCTCAAACTAACACCAAATAAAGCAAATAACGGAAGACAGAGGGAGCTGGAGTCAAGTAAAAAAAAACAACAAAAAAAAGCCACTCCTACAATCACCTTTAAAAAAACCTGCACAAAGCAAAAGCCATCACTCATTTCCCCGGGTGGTCAGCTCCTCTCCCTCATCTGTTCGCAGTTTGCTAAAAAAACTAAAACATTCCTGGTACGCAGTTCGCTAAAAAAAACTGGTACTATCCTACACAGGCAGTTCGCTAAAAAAAACTAGTATACGCTCTCACATATAAAACCCTAACTTAACCTGTACGCAGTTCGCCAAGGAACTGGTACAACCACCTAACACGTAATTCACTAAAAATTGGTGTTACCCGCACACGTAGTTCGCCAAGAAACTGGTGTGTACTCTTACCGTAATATTTTCCTGTATGCCGTTCGCCAAAGAACTGGTGCAACTTCCCGACACGCAGTTTTCTAAAAAACTGGTGTCTTCCTATTTTCCACAGTCTCTATCTAATCACTCTATAAAATAAAATATCTTTGTAATCGTCCATACTCAAATACCTGTAAACAGTATTCTTCGGGACCGTAATTTTATTAACTTTGTTCTTGAATATAAATAAAGAGTTAAAAGCTAAAACCACTCCCGTGTATCTTTAACTCTACCAATTCAAAACTAAAAAAAAAAAAAAAACATTACGTGGTGGTAGGCGTCGACTTTACATTTTAAGGGTGAAGAAGACAAAAAGTGCCCAAAGAGTGCACAAAAGGAAAGCCCAAAATACCTATATGTTATCTTGTCAAGCGATTACATTTTATTCTTGAGTGTCACTGTTTGTCACTTCTTCTTAGCCGTAGTATTGTCGTTTCATCACCCAAAAATTCTCTCTCTCTCTCTCTGAAGTTAGAGCCAAGATGCCCCTAAATAATCTCAGGATTTATCCTCCGTCGAAGGCGGAACGGCACTTGACTATCAGGTACCCTATCAAGAGCTAAGAACACTTGAAGGATCAAGCAAACGCGTAAATATTTTAACTGATTAAAGATTTAATAATCATAAATCGTAACTCCTTTTGTACAACAACAAATACACACCCATCACCCGGTGATTCTTTTGCTGCTAGCCCTAAAGGGGAATAGCACCCGTCAAAGGGGTACACCCTTATTTCGGATGAGAGGGATAAAGTGAATGGAGCTGTAGGAAGGGTAGAAGGTCTGGCAGATTAATCAACACTTTCTTATCCTTTATTTTTATAATCAAAGTAATTTGGCATTATAAGTTTTGCTTATAAATCATTAGGTAATGGAATTTAATAACTGATGAAGAGATGAAAAATGGGTATGATATGCATTGCCACGTCATAAACATTGAAGACAGACAGATACATGATAATCTTGTCGCCCAGAGGCTACTCTGGGTTATATGTTAGACAGGTGAGACCCTGGTAAAGAAGTGAGTAGTACACTGCTGAGAAGTGTGCTGTAAATGGGGATGGTTGATATGGTGAATAGTGAAAGATGGGCAGTCATTGTTAAGTTCAAACTTCTGTTTCTAGTAGGTTGGTATGGATATGAAGATATGGACCAGAATAGGTGGCTAGGAGATTGGTATGGAGAACAGTATGGACTAGGAATTTAAGGTATTATCATACGTCTGGGCGTTAAAAGGGGGGGGGGGGTAGAGATTTGGGAGTCCAACTGTGATGAAAGTGAGCAATTGAGCAACTGTGATGTGTTGTGACATTGATATAGTAGGTGTAACCGGAGGTTTATTTTCTGGAGTACGGATAGGTACAACAAGTCCAGGATTTGCGAGATTTGGTTCAGGACGGTCTTTACATTTGTGGCTGAAAGCATGATGCTTTTCTCCACAGATGTTACATGTGGAAGGTTGTTGAAGGTTACTAAAGTTCTTGGTATTAAGGGGTCCAGTACTATAGGCACAGGTTGGGTAGAAGTAGAATGTACATTATAGATCTGGCAACGTTTACAACGGACAGGTAATGGAGGTTGAGAGTGAGATGGTTCAAGTCAGTAACGCCTTTTGTAGATGTATACGCCTGTGGTGAGTCAGTCATTTATCGTCTCTTGATGATTTGTGAGTACTATGGTCATGAAACTTCGAGTGTCTGTTTTGATTATGATACGAATACATTTTGTGATTGTCTCCCTCAGCTTGTAGTTCTTGTTCTGCCTTTTCGTCAATAATTGTCGGATCCACAGCACGAATGACAACAGATAGCATGGGTCGTCGTCGTAGGGGAGATGGATGTTTCAGTGATTTATTCTCTAGGCGAGTAAGTTTTGCAGATTGGCCGAAAATCTGAAAGCTGTGTTTATTACGAATTTGGTTGCTAATTGCTGGTCGAAAAATTGTACTATGATGCTGATTTTGGTTGTAATGAGTCTTGAGATTGTATGATGAGATTTTAGGAATTGATTTAGCAGCAATTTAGGAGTCTGAAATTTTGGATCATATTCAGTTAGCAAAAAGGAATAGGACGTAGAAGTTGTTTGAATAGCATTCTCTGGATCAGTTTGATCAATCATGTCCATGAATTCAGTATCGAAGTCTGAGCTGCTGATCGTGTGAGTCTTCTTTGGTGGTGGTGACGAAGCTGATGTGGTTCATACTGATTTGTTGTTTGAAGATGATGGATTTTGGTCTGTTTTTCGGTTCTGTTTTGATATGGGACCTGATGAATAATTAGGAGGATCTACATATGCAGGCGGATCTGGAACTCTTGACGGAAGATTGTGACGACCTAAGCGCTGTTTGTCTGACATGTTTGTGAATGGTGAGAAGCAGTGCAAACCAAAGACCGCGATTAATATTAAAATGAACAGAGTCATGATGATGGACAGTCTACTTCATACCAATCTACTGTCAGGTGGAGCGCAAAATTTGTAAAGAATAATGGAAGTTCATGTTACAGAAAAATTGTTAGAAATTGTTGACTTGTGTTATTACAGCTGATTAGCAATACTTCTTTAAAAACAATTTAAAAAATAAGTGTTGTAATGACTTGCTTTTGTGTATTTTTTAAAAAATTGTCGAAGTATCTCAGATCTTCTTTTAAATAATTATTAATATAAAGCGAATGTAATGTATTTAAATTATAGCCAATCAGGACTTCGACTGTAATAGCAGTTTTTATTATAACGCTAATTAGGTTTTGCAAATTTGTTATTAAATTTAGGCTTAATAGCAATATTGTAGTACATTGGAAAATCTATGAAACCTACTTGTACTCCTGCAGTTTTATTTTAGAGCAGAACAATTTAACATATTTATTTATATTTCTTGCAGCGAGACCGCTTTTGGCATCCCTGTCCAAGGAAATGCCTCAATTAACATGGGTACAGTTCAACACTTCGAAACTCTTCAAAGAGATGGTATAGTATCACAATACGAGTATAAGAATGTACTCTCCATTACAACTTCCTTTATCGCTAGAAACCTAACAGCTGCATATCATCTCCACATAGACTTCATTGGTCTTGAGTGGGACTTGGATTTGAGTGGTGTTTTAGATAACGCCAAGTTTTTGCTCATGGTAAGTCAAAGAAGAATTAAAGAGATTATTACTTACTTATTTACACTATGGCTTACGGAACTCGCAAGTTCATCGCCGAAGCAACAAAAGTTTGTCATCGGGGTCTATCCTGGGCAAGATCAAGTCAGTTTTCATCACAAACACCTACTTCCCGAAGATCCCTTCTAATATTGTCCTCCCAACGTCGTCTCTGTCTTCCTAACGGCCTCTTTCCCTCCGGCTATCCAATCAAGATGGAATAATATCGTTTTTCTCCCATGCGAGCTACATCTTAGGTATCGTGATTTCACTATTCTTACAACGTCGGGTGAGTCGTACAGTTCGTTAAGTTCTTCATTATGCAGTATCCTCCATTCTTCAGTCATCTTGTCCCATTTCGGCCCGTATATCTTTCTCAAAATCTTATTTTCAAACACTCGTAATTTATGTTCATCTGCTAAGGTCGTACTCCAACTTTCACAACTCTAAAGTACTACCGCCGGCCGGGTGGCCGAGCGGTCTGCGGCGGTAGGCTATCGGCTCGAAGGTCCCGGGTTCGAGTCCCGGCGGGGGTATGGGTGTGGATTTTAAAACTAAACAGCTAAAGGTGAATCTTGACTGGCCAAAGTCCAAAGTTACTAGACTGGACCATTTAAAAATAGTTTATCAAAGTTCTTTTTTTTTTTTTCTAAAATATTACCAGCAGAATAACCGTTCTTTATATCTTCAATTTCAACTTCCTTGAGTTTCTGGACTGAATAGAAACATACGTTGCCCGATACTAAGCGACTTTTTAGCTCTTCCATTACCTCATTTTTGCTTGTTACATATGCTCCCAAGTAATTAAAATTATGTACTTTCTCTATGTTCTCATTCTTAATTGTTATGTACCTATTTCTGTTATTCTCTGTGTTTCAGCTTGTTACCATTTGTTTTGTTTTCTTTATGTTTACCTATAGACCTATCCCATCGCAAGCTTCTGCTAAGACATCGGTGTTACTTTTTAGTGCATATATATCTTCTCCTATTAAAACTACATCATCCGCGTACACGAACAGTTAATTCAAGCCATTCAACTTTAGTCCCTTATTGTCCTCTTTTATTTTTAAAATCTCATATTCTAAAGCAAAGTTAAATAGTAGTGGTGACAAGGCATCACCTTGTTTCAATCCGTTGCGAATCTTGAATCTATCTCATATATTAATACCTACCCATACTCTGCTTATGGGGACGCTGAGAGACATTTTCACAAGTTGAACATGTTTCTTCGGAATTCCAAATTTTACCAGGATATTGTATAGCTTTTTTCCTTTTAATAGAATCTGCCTTCTTAAAATCAATGAATAGCTGATGAATAGTCCCTTTGTGTTCCCATTTCTTCTCCAAGATTTGTGTGAAGGCGAAAATCAGGTCCAACGTGGATCTATTTCTTCTAAATCCACATTGGTGATCTCCAATTATTTCATCTACGTACATACTTAGGCGAGTTAACAGTATATTACTCAATACTTTGTATTATATTGGGAGTAACGAGATTCTGCGTTAATTATTACAGTCTGATTTAACGCCTTTTTTATAAACTGGAACTATTATTGAGGTGTTCCATTCCTATGGAATCTTTTCGTTTCTGGAAATAGCACTTATCAATTTATACAGTTCCTTGATTAGTGCCGTTCCTCCCGCTTTAATTAATTCGGCTGGAATATTGTCTATTCCTGATGACTCGAAATTTTTTTAATTCTTTATCGACATTTCAATCTGAGTCTTGCTAGGTTCCGGTATCCACGGTTCTGCGGTAGAGATTTCAAATTCCTCTGTTCTCCGTTGTGTACATTAAGAAGTTTCGAAATTTCTTTTCCACACATCGATAATTTTAGTCGGATATGCCTGCAGATCTCCGGGTTTATTTCTAATCATACCTAACCTCGGCTGGTAGCCTTTTCTTAATGAGTTTACCCCTTTGTATAGATTTCGTACCGTACGTTATTTGTCTTGCTGTTTTCCTCTATCTACTGCATCATCTTCATCATATATTCTCACATTTTGTTTCTGAACCCGCGTGTGGCGTTTCGTTTCGCGTTACTGTAGTGGTTGGTATTTGCTTCGCTTTTATTACTTAGCGATCGCTGCCTTGCTTGTTTGCGTTCCTCGTGAAGTTTAAGGCATTCTTCAACAAACCAAGGCTTGTTTGTCTGCTGTTTCTTCCCACCTACACGTGCCTTTGCTGCACCCTTCACTGTATCGCGAATTGCCTTCCACATCTTCCTTACATCAATTTCACTATTACTTTGATCTTTATTACTACTCGAGTCGGCTAAGATTTCGAACCTATTTGAGATTTCGAGTTGGTAATCTGCTTTTACGCTTGGATTATCTAATCGTTTAACTTCGAATTTCAGTTGTTTTGATCCTTTGCTTTCTCTGTTCGCGATGCATAACTTTTCCCTCACTTTTGTGATCACTAACTGATGGTCAGTGTCACATTCCGGTCCTCTGTAAGACCTAATATCCATTATATTGTGTGTTTTCTTCTATCTACTAATACGTGATCGATCTGGTTGAGCGTTTTGCCATCCGGATATACCCATGTGTATTTGTGCTGGAAGTATGTGCTCTTTAGTAGTAGGTTTTTCGAGATCGCAAAAGTTATTGGTCTTTCTCTATTGTTGTTGCGGATTTCGTGAAGGCTGTATTTGCCTATAGTAAGTGTATATTTTTCTTCCCTCCCTCCCGTAGCGTTAAAATCATCCAACACAATTTTCGTATTATATTTCGGTAATCTGTCAAACAACGTTTCTAGCTCCCCGTAAAATGTGTCTTTGTCGTTATAATTAGCCTGCTCGGTCAGAACATAGACATTTATTAAAACCGTTGTAATTTTCGATGATATTTTCTACTAATTCCATCAAACTACCACTACCAATTACTGGATTGTTTTCTTATCATATTGGATCAAAAATGTGTACAGGATTTGATCAAAGTCTATTCTTAGAAAATCAACCTAAACTAAAGAGTTAGTAGCCCTCACTTTAATATCATAAATGAAAAGGTCACTGTAACAATCACTTTGTTATAGTTTGTTCAGAATCGATGAATTAAAGTTTTTGATCCATTACAGGTCATGAGAAATTAAAATATGTTCGGGAAGGCTAAATTTCACTTCTATCCCTTGCCTCTAATATTCCTTAGTAATATTGTTATTAATTGCTTATTGTTTGATAAAAGGTCATCAACTTCCAGATACCAAATAGTCCCAAAGTTAAAGGGGGGAGGACATACATAGTTATTTAAAAAATAAGATGAAACTATATAAATGTAATGGTATCATTTGATCATGTATGTTCAAGAAAAACTGTTTCATCAGTTGTGTTTTCTGAAACTTGGACAAATCATATTGAAGGTTTGCCTTCGTCTATCCCCCTCTACCACTTTAATGCTTCTATGTATTTATTGTTTACTCGGTTTTGGAACACCGGGAAATACATAAATGATCCTAACTGAACTAATTGCACTCAATCTTATAACTGAGATGAAACGTTGTTTGCATACGTTTGGTGAAATATGTTTAATAGATACTATCAACCTTGAAATCAAGGTTACCACTTTCTCTCCAAATAATCAGAGAGAATGAAAGAACGAAAGGAAGGAAGGAAGAGAGAGAGAGAGAGAGAGAGAGAGAGAGAGAGAGAGATATATCTGATTATAGACCATTCAAAAAGTATCGATAAGTTGTTCCATGATATCTCTTTAAATTTATTGATAGATTTGCTATTTTGGTGGAGAAATAAAATTTCGTGTTTTAGAACTCCTCGGAAGAAATGGATCTCGCGTACCGCCTTGTAATCAAGAGACATCGGATGGGAGCTCCTTCCCAAATAGCACGTTTGTACGATATTTGGCATTGCAATTTTTGCACGAAGTTTAGCATTGAAACTCTGCAAACTTGCTACAATCTTGACAGGGAACAAAGTTGCTGCAAACTTTTCACAGCTAACTTGCTACAAATCTGTCTTGTAAAACATCAAGCCTGTGTGTGTGTGTGTGTGGGGGGAGGGAGTGTATTGTCTGGAGTGGGGCTCAAACCTAGAATTTTCAATTTTGTTGTTTGTCCGTCAGTCTAACCACTGCTCTATCGTGCCACTCCTGACTATCTTCTACTTTACTAGTCATTTTTTGTTACGAAGACAGTAGTTCATTGATTCTGTTTTAGAGCTTCGTTGATTTTTCAAAGCGACCTCCTCAGGAAAATCATAATGATGTGTATATTCTATTGCTCGGGTCAATGCCATATTGCGGTTTTGGTCTTTGGATTGCCTATATTGAAAGAAAAGAATAATTATCTAACCTGAATTGTTTAACTTATTTTCGGGAAATGCGTACAATTTTGAAACTCGTATAAAAAGTTTAAAAATGTAAAAGGAAAGAAAGGGAAGCACATATTTATAAGTACGAACCAAAAGAAGTTGTTAATTTTTATTTTTTTTATAGAACCGCGGCGTCCCAGTTAGTAATCAAACAGGAAAAATCGCTATAAGGTAAAATCAAGGCTAGTCCAAACTTGGGATAAACTAACGTGCTATCTGTAAAATTAGCAGCCATTTGTTTGAGAAATGCCTTCGTCCGGAACATGATTTTCCTGATGCCAAACTTACTGCAAATTTGAAGACTTGCAATCGCCAAATTTGTTTCAAACTTGCTACAAGTTTACTGTGTTAACTAGGTTGGACATTGTAGTTTGGAATTTTCTTTAAGCCCCTTGGTCCCCTTTCTACCGGCCGTCGACTAGGACATAAATATTCAATCAGTAAACATGATTCATATTTTTATCAAAATTTATCGGATAGTCTACTTAAGAACATTAAAATCCAAGCCTTGTTAACAATACGACGTTTTAATATAAACTTTGTTGGTGTGGATTACATACACAAAGTAGGCTTCAGTCATCCATCACGTACACAATTTTGCTATTTCGCAACTCCTGTCTTCAAACTCAAAAAGCGGGCATCATAAAAGATAGTCGTTATACAGCTACTAGTTATTTTTTGTTAATTGCTGTTCAGGTCAGCAAAAAAATGTGAAATTTACAGAAATGTAATATTTCCAACGTGTGTGGAAGTTTTGAAACGCAAAATGTAACAAAGTTTCAAGTCATGGAAGTTTGAAATGAGAGTGAAAGACCGAAAAGTACGTTGGACTATTTTGCTGCTTCCGCTTTGGAAAAAGGATATTGAGTGAGTGTTAAACGTCAGGAGTATCGCGTATAATAGAAAAATATAAGCTGACTTGAACTAACTCTTCATCGCTAGCTCCACATTGTGTCCGTGATTTTAGGAGCAAAAGTACGTGCCATTCATAACACAAAGTGACGCCATTACTATGCCGCATGCCGCCGTGTGTATATTAATCAACGCTTGTGCGTATTTAGCAAAATAATAATTACATACGGATTTTCGTAACATTCTTTTTGATTGTTGGCCGTCTCTAGGTGTTTATAGAAGTGCCTGTGTAAATTATAGGCAAGGAAATGCGTGGTATACAGGCACAACGACCATACGACAATGTATTGCACAATAACTTCCTGACCTAAACAGCATTTTATCGGCTGTTTCTTGAATATGGCTAAGGAGGGTAAGAGTGTGAGGTCGGACAAGAGTACGCATTGGCTTTCCCCGGCAGTTGGCAACATTGAGAGAAAAAGCACCAGTCATGTATTCATTTGCACAAAATAATGTTGTATTTCCTGTAGTGTGGTGTTCGTCGATCAAATTTCATAGGAGTAAGAGGTAACTTTGTATGATCAGGTAATATTTTTTTAAATTTTACGAAGTTATGCCGTAAGTTCTGCAAAGTATTTCATAAACTGGTTGTGTTTATTGGAAAGCAAAGCTTGTTACAGTAGTTAAACAGTGGCATGGCTGAAAGAGGAATGTCTATATAATGCTGACAGTTAGAGTTAAGTGAACCAAAATGATGGGAGGATAAGAGTTCGCACAGCAGAAGAGAGCAAGATATGCTTGGCCTTTCCGCCTGTAAACTGTAGCTATTTTTGATATCTTCTTGATTTACTTTATTCTTTTTTGTTCTTATTTATTGTAATCGTGTAATTCAATTATATTGAAGACGCGGATTGAAAGTTGTGAAACTATTTTGAATGGTATTGAAAATTAATAAGTGCAGTCTAAAGAAATAATTGAAGGCTGTTAAATATTGAATTACAAGTCTTATGATAGGTTGATCAAATTTTGATTTACGTAATCCGGGCTATATAGCAGCCATTATCTAATCTGTAGCATTGAATTAAATTTTCCGAAACCGGAAGCAAATTGAATAATAATAATAATAATAATCGAAACGGTATTGGAGATCCAATCACATTCTAGTCTTGCTCACATTCGGCCATCCGTTATTTATTGACCTCACGCCATTCAGGGTTTCCATTACTTTCACCAGGCAAATACAGCTCAACAAACTAACACAATGGAAACACATCTTCCCGCTACTGTGGAGATTCGCTTGGAGTGACTGGGTTCAGAACTAGAAATTTGAGGAATGGTAGAATAGGGGTTACTCGAGATATGAAGGTTAAGGCACCTTTTATTTGTTATTGTTGTACCAGTGCGAAGTCTTCCATCAATAGTAATCTTATCCGATTTGTCGAGCAATAGTACGCAAGCAGCGTTTTGCTGGTATTTCTTTCTATATTTCAGCAATGAGGTTCGTTTTCGGCCTTTTTTTTACTCTCATATAGTTAGAAGACATTGTAGTGTGTACAAACATAAGTTTTCATAAACATTGAATGCAAAATAAAGGTTTGGTAAAGAATTACAAATTAGGTGTGTACTCTCCCTCCTTTTCCATACGTGAAATCATGCACTTCAACCATTCCTTCCAACACAGTTATTGGTCAACACGTGAATGAGCTGAACAATGATTTCCAGCTCCCACGAGCGGCTTGGTCTAGCAAATAAACTCCGAAGTAACGTTAGCACAGGGAGTGAATTAGCACCATCGAGCTCTACGTAAACTATACTGGAGTGACTACTTAGTGTTGAACGATAGACGTCAGAGCAAATATTTAAACTCGTTTGTCCACTTCCAGTCTAATCCAATGTGGACCAAATTTTCAGTTCTAATTCAGTTTTATACGCTTGATATCGCTGTGTGACCCGATTTTTGATTCGAGTCTTAATTCCTTAGTTATTCATGTAAGAGTATACCGCATAAAATAGGAAATACTGCAAATAATATTTATGTTTTTTTCGTTTTTTTTTTTTGCAAGAATTAAAACATAAATAAGAAACAGGGCCACACAGCGATATCAAGCGTAAAGAACTGAGTTAGAATTAAAAATTTGGTCCATATTGGTTTAGACTGGAAGTGGACAAACGAGATTAAGTTTCCTCTCCGCTCCCTAGCTTCACATATTCATGAAATTTTCAATGGCTGAAGTCAGTCCAGTATCGTATTTATGGAGGTCAATGGTTAGCACAAAGAGTTGTTTTGCACATATTCTTGCCATTACTGCCTTCCTTGCAAGCTTGCGTTGCTTACGATTAGGATGAGTAGCCAATTAAAACACGTGTTCTACGTATAACACGTGCTTCAATTGGCTATTCACTCAAATCGCAAGCAAATCAAGCATCACGCGCTTGTAAGAAAAGCAACCCAGAGTGAACGTCTTGCGGCATATAAGATGGAAAAAGTTTTTTAAATATTGAAGATAATGTTTAGTTCTTGCATTGCGTATAATAAAGAAAAACTCTAACCTGACTTTCTAACCTATTTTCGCAAATTGTTTAAAATATTGAAAATTCCAACGGAAGCAAAAGCAGAGCATTTTTCGCAAGTACTAAGAAAACAAGTACTGTTGTTATGAGAAGAATTAAAGAAAAACTGAAGCTGGATACGAAACGAACTCCATCCTCCCGGCCAGTGGTCCGACGCTAAACGACCCTGTAGCTGCCCTCCATCACTTTGCTAAGGTTCCTTTATTTTGCACCACGTCCTTGAACACAGGACTAACAGATATCAATAGGGTCGGGTGTCGTTAGTTCCGAGATTATTTTGTATACCGAGCTCCTCCTCAACTAACGAATACCACCTCAATATAATATACACTACCGTACAGTTCTGCTGTATAGTGCGGCTATTGAGAATTTACTACTTTCTGACACAGAGCCACGTCCAGTATTTAGACAACTTTCCCTATATAGCAATACATCTAGATTGTTTTTATTTGCAGGTTGCTAGAGTCTCGAACGGTAGTACTGTGGTGTCCATATTTTCTGCTTATCACGATTATGGCCATATTACTCTTGAAGTACCCAGGAGTGATCAAGTTACCGATATTGTTCTAAAAGAGGTAAGAAAACTTGACCGCACGACCATTTTATTGTTTTTATTAATATATTTTAACAATAGTTAATGCCATTACTAATTACACCAAACATTTCTTATTATTTTCCTACTTGCCTCCATTTCGAGTACAAGATATCAGAAAAAATGTAACTTTTTAATATTTCAGGTACCTGTAGCAGAATAAATCTATTTGCCTGCTGAAAGTAGAAACTTGTATAGTATATAGTTATGAGGTTCCTTTCTTTCCCAGCTTCGTCACTAGTTGGTGTTGTTCGGTAAATTAGGGATTTGAGATGAAGTTCTTTTGCCACCACTCACACCTCAACAGGACAGTCGATTTGCCACTTTTGTTTTTGGCAAGGTGCTGGAATTCCAGCACTCCGTGGGATATTTCTTCTGTCTGCTTCTAACGTCAAAAGTGGTGTGGGTTGGCCTGGCATCCTCTAATTCTTCAGATCTTTTCTCCTCATGGGGAGAGATTATTTATTATTTTCAATTTACGTTTCCTGTTATTTCTCTAGTTGAAGTATTTAACAAATTTTTGTGGACTCTTTGTAAACGCTATATTTTACCCGTTCCCGCAGGTAGAAAGAAACTGGTCCAAATTCAAAATGAGTGGAGATAGAAAAATAAAAAATTGTTTTTGTCTACTCAGTAATTGATACTTTCTATGATCAGAATAAGTTAAAGTAATAAAATAGTTGGGGCAACCCAGCCTTGATGGTTTCACATAGAATGACCCTTGTTTGTCTTCCTATTATTTTAATGTCAATCAATTTAATCATGCTTGTAGACCCTTTAGATCTTCATTACTTCGTAGTTTCCCAATAAGAGAACATCAGTGCTGCCAAAAGAGAGTTTATAATGCCACAAAAATGATTTTATGTTTTAAAATTAGGTTAGATTTCCGGATGTACGGTTCAATGAAACGTAGATAATCCAAATAGGCCACTCGCTGCTGAAGCTTGGCGGTGGTACATGTGCACAGTCCACCGATTTGGCTCCGCATCACTTGTTTAATAATTCATTTTTATTTTCTCGATATTGTTTCGGTGATTGTGTATAACATTCTTTGAAATCCTACTGTAACATTATTGTGTAACACGGACATATAAGGCCGGCCGGGTGGCCAAGCGGTCTGCGGCGGTAGGCCATCGGCTCAAAGGTCCCGGCAGGGGCATGGGTGTGGATTTTAACAGCTAAAGGCGAATCGTGACGGGCCGAAGTCTAAAGTTACTAGACTGGCCCATATAATAAAGTTTACCAAAGTTTTACGGATATATAAGCTGTTGATTTATTCACTTCGTTATATCATCAATGAAGCATGTTCACAACTGAACAGTTAAAAGCATTAATACAGTAAACCATTAGAGTGAGAATCAAATATTGTTTTAAAAGGAAGGATAAATTTAGTATATTTTGATAAGTTAAAATTATGTTTTCATATTTTATATTTAGCAAGATGATTACGGAAACTAAATTTCTTTTTGTTCAAACTTCATTTTCTAGTTTGAGGCAGGAGTGTTCCGCAAACGACTGATGGATGGACTCGATGCACTGATTCTGTGGCCATTCACTGAACTAGTACAAGAGATTTTGAAAGAGAATCCTGTTCCAGAATCAAAAAAATAAATCAGACGTAACTTCTTATTTTTGAACTATTTTCCTTGCTGCCTAGTTGCTATTTCTTGAAAACATTTTGTACAAAGGAACCAAGACAATAAAATTTGAAAGATTTTTTAAATGTATTTATGTATATGAAAAAACTATAGTTAAATGTACACTCTAAAAAGTGGGGAGTAATGAAACACTTCAAGAAGTGTTAGAAAGCACTGCTGTAAGTGTGCTATAACTCCTAGAATGGTGCTAACACTCAAAAGAGTGTAGCTATTCTTAAAAAAAGTGTTCATTTAAACTTCTATTGGTGATTTTCCCTGCAACACGTTTTCTGGTGTGTTTGAACACTCTTGCTCAGGAAGTTCGACACTTGCTTTGGTGTTCTAATACCCCGGTTTTGGTGATGTGGTCACCAACACTGATAAACAAATATGGATTCAGTTGTTTTTGTGTTGTCGAGGGAATCTGAAAAAATGAAAGATGTAAGGAAGGAAGAAACGTGATGCTTTCACAGTTATACAATTTGTTAAGTATTCATATTGTGAGAAGGTAAGCATATAATTTATCATACATAATTACTTCATAAAACTAAGAAATAACGAGTTGTCCGCGAGTAATACAGTGCTCGAAGTGCTCACCAGGAATTTCTGTTACAGCATTACTTACATTAATTTTAATTAATATTAGTAATTCGTAACGCAAACTAACCTAACTTTACGTTACCTGAAATCACTAATATATAAACCATCACTAAACGAAGGATTAATTCTAAAGGGTGTTGTTAGTGCAAGGCAACTCAATATGCCTGGCATTTTTTCCGCAGAGGCGATCCAGGAATGGGCATTTCTTCCGAAGTTGGTCGTCCACCTGGTTTTCGACTAATAGCCCAATGAAAGCTACGAAAATTTAAAAACCATCAATTTTTACGTTTAGTTAACTGATTTTATGTTTCGTTCGGTTACCGCGCGGGGTGGGGATGTTTATATTTATTAATAATTGCTTTCTTGCATTTTTCGTATATTATCTTAAATTAGTGACCATGGGAACGCATCGGTTAGGTAAGGTTTGGTGCGGTCATGTAAGTATATTATAAAATATATTTTCATATTTATTATTAATTGCTTTCTTGCATTTTCGTAGATTCTCTTAAATCACGGTACTGACCATGGAAGTTAGGTAAAGTTAGGTGTGGTCATTTATCTTTAAACTTTTTGTTCGCATATGCGTCACAGTTTTTTTTTTTTTTTGTCGGAACAAAGTTTACGACACTTTCTGCAATTTGTTGTTAGATTTATTAATCCATGACTTTCACACAGTTTCAAAGATTTTCTTCAGTATCACCGTATTGTTTCACAAGCTGTCATACTGTTAACTCACATCCAGGGCAACGTCCCTGTACACCTGTAGCCGTGTTCACAATATAAATGCTCTTTACTTTCCCACAAGCGAACCATGTGGTAACCTTGCGCCAAGTAGTTCCCTCCGCTTCCCAAATACTGCCATGTTAATCACCGCTTATACAATAAAATAAACAGAACTTCCACTCTCCTTATATACTATCAACCACACAAACGAGCAAATTATCCATTTCTTCCCGGTAAATTTTCAAAATTTTACTTGAAACGGACGACCAATTTTGGAAATTAACCCCAGGAATGTATACATTCTGCATCATTTTTAACCCATTCCCAAAATTATCTTTATTTTATTGCATATTTGGAAATATACACAAAACACACAGTAATGAAAGAGTGAAGACGAGTTAGAAAAAGCAAGGTTTTGTTATATTTTGGATCGCCCTTGTCGGATTAATCATATGTGCATATATAGTGCAAGTTGGCGTCAGAGAGGTTTAGATTGTACAATCGAGTAACTCACAACATTTGTTCTCTTCGTCACCTATATTCTACAAATTACTGCGGCACGCACACAAATGCGTTTTACCGGTGCTTTTCCATTTTCTGCCAACACTACTACATGCATTTCGCAAGCCAAATGTTGCTGCAACCGTGAAACTTACAAAATTGCTTCACCAGTTCATTTTCCTAATAAATATGTACTTCTGAAAACGCCCATATACCCGTTAGGTTAGCTTAGGTAACCGGTTAGAATATATTCACAGCAGCTCCCAATTGCATCACGATGCTGGGTGGGCACCGTTCCAGACCCTCACACCTTGGAAAATTTTTCTTGTAAGATCCTGGAATCGAACCCTATGAAAAGCAGTCAGAGACCACTAGACCAGTGGGGCAGTTATGTATAGGGTGTCCCAAAATTTACGGAACTCGAACTTTCACTGTACATAACTATTAAACTAAAAACACAGAGACATGCTTCTTGCATGAAATATAGCCCGGTATGACATGGTTCTTGAATAAGGCTACCAGGCGTCCCGACTTTTTTCAGGTTGCAGTCGGGACGCAAGAATATCCCGATTTTTTAAACAGTCATTGAGACATGTTAAGCGCCCTTCGTATAGAAAATATTGTAAATAACTAGAAAAGCATCCTTCATAATTTTTTTAAAAAAAAAACTTCCGTTTTTAAAATTTAGCAGAACAAAAAAATTCTTAGGGCACTAGCCACTTTTTATTATAAGAATCATTGCTCATAGTCATACGTATTGTTTGCAGATAAACTGTGTGCCCATCTGAACGATCAGACATTAAATATCATGGGAACAGTTTAAACCACAAAAATGCTGTGAGTGCTAAAGTGTCCAATTCCTTCCTTCCTGACATTTTTTTTTTTTAAGTGAGAGTTTTGGTGAGAAGCAGCTCGAATTAGCTGCCATAGAAGAGACGTTCGCGTACCACACTGTACGATATAACCATAATCTAAAATCTATGTACTGCACTTCCAAACAAATCCAGTGTATGATCCAAAGTTTAGTTATGCGCGCACTAAAACCGAGGCAGTTGTGTTGAACGTGTTAACACCCTATGGGGACTACATCTGAATCCGATATACAAACATCGAACTTCATCTTAGTCCAGGTTTTCCAAGGTTTTTGTTGTCCCACTAGGTAAATGCCGGAATGGTACCCTCACATTAGGCCCTGGCCGACTCCTTTATTGGCATCCTTTCCATTACCATATCCCGCCCTGAGCGAAGATACCTAAAGGCCATAAAATAAATTCAGTTCAATTAAACTTTATTTTAGTGGGGAAGGAGAAAGACAGTATAAAAATTGTCTTTATTCAAAGGGACATGAATTATTTGCTGCATTTTGAATTTGAATATTTATTTATGGCCTTTAGGCATCTAAGGCTCAGGCCAGGATAGGGGAGGGGAAAGGATTCGAGAAGGTGCCGGCCAGGGACTAAGTTGAATGTACCATCCCGGCATTTGCCATGTGTGACTGAGGAAAAACTTGTCAGGATGGTCGACCGCAGGGATCGAACCCAGGACCTCCCAAATGCTACGCCAACGATCTACAACTGAGCTACGGCGGCTCGGTTATATGCAGCATTATCTTCATCAACAATCAAGGAATAAACTTAATATATATAATTAGAATAGAGTGTAGAGCAACAATCGAGTCATTTTACTTCCTCTGTTACCAAGCTTAATAAGTGTGCCAAACCGAAACGAGAGATAAGGAGGAACACGTCCTTTGTGGTTATTGTACCCCAAATATTCCCAGAAAAATAATAAAATATGGGATAATTAGTAGAGGACGATAAATATCGACTTGTTTTCTTGTGGATTGAGAGAAGATATATGTACAAAATTTAGGTGGTGGGCTCACCAATGAGATTTTCAAAAATGTCCCGATTTCATGCTGTGAAAATATGGTAGCCTTATTCTTGAATGAAATATAACCCTTGCATATTGGAAAATTTTAAAGATATTAACAAACTAAAAAACAATCATCAGTCGGGCACGGTTGTAAAAAAAATGTTGCCAGAGGCGGTTTTTTTTTAAAAAAAAATGTGTATATTTCCGCACAGAACTTATTTATGTAATTGGTTGGATCATTTCTCGGTGTTGTTAGGTAGTCTGCATAGCTGCTGATGAACATGACAAAGTAACTCCCAATTCAAAAATTCTTTGTACAGGTGTAAGTGGTGTATTAGGAAAATGTTCTTTCCACGTCATTCCACGTGAACCCACCAGGTAGCTTCAAAGTCATAGATGTGATTTTTTTTTTTTTTGTACAGTTAGCTATGGTGGCTGATATAACGAAAATGCAGTATTACATTCCTACAACGAATACTTCAAGAGGTACAGGGTGTTAAATGGTTGATTGTTTTCACAAAATTTGCTCTCCTGAGATCTTGCATGGTGACAGAAAATGTGTCATATCTGAAAAACTATTGCGCCGATTCCAATGATTTTTGTATTGTTTTAAAGAGAAAGGTCGGCAGAAATAAAAAAAAAAGCATTTATTCAGGTTTACTCCCACTATTTTCATCAGAATAATCTTGTGCGGTGAACAGAAAACTGGCATAGTGGATTTTCTTTTTATAGTGAATTTCTGATGGTAAATCCTTGTAATTAGGTGCAGCAACTAATCAATACGTATACAATAACATACAAAAAACAAAAGGGGTGATGTGTCTGATAGTGTAATTATCATTATTTTATTGTATTAGT